>PVLA01009577.1:0-73272 GCA_004027455.1 Hydrochoerus hydrochaeris | reverse complement strand
GTCTCTCTATGTAGCCCAGGCTGACCTTGAACTCATGACGATCCTCCTGCCACAGCCTCTTGAGTTCTGGGATTGCAGACGTGCGCCACCACTCCTGGTATGTGCTGGCCAGTGCCTTTCCTGGGCATGCTGGTCCCTCTGTCTTCAAGGGAGGACAGGGGACTCAGGGGTGGGAAAGAGCCGGGAACCATCCCCACCCTTCTCCATCAGGGAACCTCTAGGTGCGTGGCCTTCCCGCATCCACCGCTGGGGAAACAGACCCAGTGCTAAGACACTGCCATTTGCCCTCCCTGAGGCCCCAGGTCCTCAGCAAGATGCTTATTTGTCCAGCGGTCATGGATGGGCATTACCTGCAGCCGTTGGCCTTGCACACCTCTGCCCCTACCAGGCAGCTTCAATAGATCACCCACTCCAGGCCAGGTCCCTCGGGGAGTATGTGGGGCCCTTGAGTCCCAATCCCCACCCCTCCAGGATGCACTCCTATGTTACCCACTCTGCAGACCCACAGGCGGGGTCAGTGCAAATTTCAGTCCCCGAGCCGGGGTGGGGGAGATCTGGAGGTGGCCTCAGCTGCCTGACCCAGAGCCTAAGCGGCCTCTCCCTCCCGTTCCCAAGCTTCCTCTCCTGTGTGTGTGGCAGCCCTGCAGTGAGGGCTCCAGGCTGAGGAGGTGACAGAAGGCTTCTGGGCCCAGTGCCACGCGGCTGCAGCCCAGCGCTAGACCACAGCAGAGAGCAGGGTTCATGGCTGGAGGCTAAGACGCCAGATCACCCCGGGCAGCGCCCAGCCACAGGGAGCAAGGAGCCCAGCAGAGGTCAGCAGGTCCCCCAAGGAGTCCACAGAGCTGCCTCTTTGGACTCGGGCTCAACTGTGGGTCTAGGAGAAGTCATTGGTGCTGCCACCCCCAGGACAGCGGCACCTGAGGCTGGAGCTTGATGCACGGGTTGTCCCGGCCAGAACTCCCACGGTGACTCCGTGTGACTTATGACAGCATCTCGCCCTGCCCCCAGGAGCCACCCTGCACAGGCAGCAGAGGGGATGGAAGAGCGAGGGTGGCAGCACTCCAAGGGTGGGTGGGGAGGAGACCACAGATGCCCGGATGGCCACCGTGGGGCGGGGAGGGGGACACTGCACTATTTAAAATCATGTCTGGGTGACTGTTTGATATAGGAAAAAAAAAGTTTATGGATTTTTATTTGTTTTTGTCTTTGGAGACAAGTTCTTGCTATGTAGCCTAGGCTGGCCTCAAACTCAAGGCAATCCTCCTGCTTCAGCCTCCTGAGTGCTGCGATGAAGAGGCGTGTACCACCACGCTTGGCTCCATCCTCAATTTTAGCAAATCATCCCCCCCAGAAGAAGCCCCTTACCAGTCCACCATCCCTACCAGCCCCTGCCTTGGCCCTTTCCCGTCCCCATCCTGCTCCTGTGCCTGTTCTAGACATTTTATAGGGAATTGGGATTCTGCTATACAGTCTCTTTCAGCTGGCATAACGCCATCACTTTCCACTCCTAACGTAATGTGTTTCCATACCTCATTGCTTTTTCACCACCAAGTAATATTCCATTGGCTCAACTATCCTATTTCTCCAGTGCCAATGGCCTTGTACACCCTCCTGGCTTTGGTCTGAGATCAGCAGTGCCAGCTGTGACCTATTCTCCACCTACCCTGTGCCAGGCACAAGACCCAAAGCCTAGTGAGCGGCCGGGCAGGGTTAGAGAAGGGTGCTCTGCTCTGCAGAGCTGAGGAGGGATTTGCAGCAGACAGGGCACCGGGTGCAGGCCGGCCAGTGGGCTTCCTGCAGAGGTGGCACGGGCTGCCCACGCAGAGGGGTCAGCGCTCAGACCCAGGGAGCCTCCTCCCCCAAGGCGGTTCTGTCGCTCCTCGGGTGGGGACCCCACTGCTGCGGAGGCTGCAGCACCACGCTGGACCTGGGGGCTGGCTCAGGGCAGCGAGGGGGCCGAGGCCGGACCCGAGGCACATGGTCCCCTTCGGGGTTGGGCCTCAGGTCCCTGGAGGAACTGCTCAGCAGACCTCGTGCACCCCACGTCCCCAGCACGGGACAGCACCTGCCGCCCTGTGGGTGCTCTGGAAACTGTGTCAGGTGACTGACCAGTGAGCGGGTGAACAGGTGAATGACCAAGGGGGTGGATGAGGGACTGAACCAATGAGCGGCCCAATGAGGGAATGAGTGAAAAATGAGTGGAGGGAGGGAGGGAGGGAATGAATGAGGCACTGGAGGAATGAAGGGCTGACTAAAGGAGGGAATGAATAAATGAGGGCCAGGGAGTCTGCACGGGATGGTGAGTTCGACCCCTGGTACCAGAGAGAAAGAAAGAAAGAGAGAAAGAGAGAGAGAGAGAAAGAAAGAAAGAAAGAAAGAAAGAAAGAAAGAAAAGGAAGGAGAAAGGAAGAAAAAGAAAGAGAGAAAGAGAAAGAAAGAAAGAAAGAAAGAAAGAAAGAAAGAAAGAGAAAGAAAGAAAGAAAAGAAAAGAAAGAAAAGAAGAGAAAGTGCTCGGGAGAATAACAAGCCTTCAGAATCGTTATGAGTAAGCTTCTAGGTGATCATGCCTATTTCTTGCTGGGGGTGGGTGGCACACCCCTATAATCCCAGCACTCCAGAGGCTGAGGCAGGAGGATCGTTGCAAATTGGAGACCAACCTGAGCTACAAAGTGAACTCAAGGCCAGGCTGAACTGCAGAGCAAGACCCTGTCTGAAAAAGAAAAAAAGGTGAATATGCAAATGACTGCATGAATGAAGGAATGAAGTGAGCAAATGACTGAATAAATGAGGGAATGAATGAGGGACTCGGGGAAGGAAGGAGGGAAGGAAGCGAGGAAGGGCCTGCGGGCCCCGCCCGCCCCCTCCTGCCGGCCCGAGGTGGCTGTGCTCCAGTGTCTCCCACCCCCCAGCCGTCCCTCCCTGGGGGTGAGGAAGTGAAGCACACTGGGCCCCTCCCGGGCTCCCGCCGCCATGCTGGGCAGCAGCCTCCATCCCAGGGCTGGGGACGGATCCTGTGCTGCACCCCACGGGTGGAGGCCATGCCGCTGGCTGCAACCTGTGTGTGCTTCCAGATGGGGCACACGGCGGGGTCCCCCAGGGTGCTGAAGTGTGGGGAGGAGGGCAGGGAGAGCTGCATGCTGCTGTGTCCCCACATGCACATGGGCACACACTGACACACACAAACACGCATGTGCACATGCACATGTGGGGACACAGCAGCATGCAGGAGCCTGCGAGCCCACACTCACTCACACACACCCAGACCCAGAGAGGGGAGCCGGTACATGGAGCCGTGGTTTCCCCACGGGGCTCTTCTCGGGGACCTGCGGGGAACAGCCACCCCTTCCTCAGGACAAGAGCCATGCCTGGGACTCACACAGCTACCTGGAGGGCCACCGTGGTCTTGAAGATGTAGCCAATGGGGAATGTGGCGAAACTGTTGGTGAAGGTCACCAGGGTGAAGACGAGCGAGAGCGTCTCGTCCAGAGCACTGCAGTTGGGACAGGAAAGCACCCCGCAACCCCCAACACCCCGCTACCACTGCCACCCCCACCTCAAGGTGCAGATCAGTGTGACCACTGCCCCTCATGTCCCCAGGGGGTCCTCTCTGCCTGGATCCTCCCACGGGCTCAGAAAGGCCACTGAGATGTCACCCGCCTGCACAGTGGCATTGCCTGGGGCAAGGTGCCCAGGTGTCTGGCGGGCACATCTCCTCAAAGTAGTGCTCACTCTTGAGGACGAACCCAGCGAGGCCCAGCCGAGGAGGCTGCCAGTGAAGCCCAGGCCCCCCAGCAGCCCGGCCAGGCGTGGGCCGGCCCCGACCAGCCGTGGGGCAGGGGACAGACCCCAGAGTTGCACTGGGCCCCCTGCGGCCTCAGGGGGTTTCTGGTTGTGAGCTCGGACTCTAGGTGTTTCAGGGCTGGGCAAAAGCTGTAGGCAGAGGGTGACTCCTGTCTGCCCGGAGCAGGAAGCTGGGGAAAGGGGTGACGGCTTCCTTGCTGGGTGGAGAGGGGTGGGGTGGTCCAGGCTCATTAGGGGTGGAGAAGCTCCTGACACCTGCTGACCTGGCAGGAGCCCCGCACTGGGCCTGGCTCCCAGCATAGAGAATGTTTTGACATTTTTCATGCATTGTGTCACCCATCAGATGTGATTTTGGAGGGGTATTTATTTTTTTAAATCTATTTTGAGACAGAGTCTTGTCACATAGCCCAGGCTGGCCTCAGCAATCCTCCTGCCTCAGCCTCCCGAGTCCTGGGATGACAGGCATGTATCAGCACACCTGGCTCATGTGTCAGATGTGAGGGACAAGCAGGGTGGCAGATAAGGTGGGCAGGAGTCGGGGGGAGGGGAGCGCCTCCCACCTCCTGGGCTCAGAGTGTGAATTCCGCGCCTCTGGCGGGGGCGGGGGGGGGGCAGCCCAGCAGGACAGGGCAGAGTCGGGGCCATAGCTCACAACAGGGCAGTCTCCCCTCCCCCAAACCTGTCACAAGGGAACCGGCACCACAGGACACGTGAAACGGCCCAAGAACAAACCCGCTCTGGTGTCTACCTCCTGGCTGGGCCCTGGCACAGCGGCCACCGTCACCCATGTCTCCTACCTGCCCTCCAGGACCCCTCAAGCCCCCACGTTGCTCCTGGTTACTCTGCCGCTGTCTCACATCACCAGGCAGCTGCCCAGAAGAGGCCAGCGAGCTCCAGTGCCCACGACTTCCTCCTTCTCCCCTCCAGGACTCGCTGCCATCCACACCCTGCGGCCTGCACAGCCCACAGCCCCTGGAGCCCCCAGAGCAACCAGGAGACTGGGCTACAGAACCAGTATTCGGCCAGGGCCTCCCCAGCCCAGGTTCCAGGAGGCTTCCCGCAGAGCACCCCATGAACTGCTCTTCCTTCGCCCCATTCCTTATGCATCAAAGCCCTGGCTAATCACCCCGCAGCCTGGCCCCCCCCCCGCTCCCCAGCTGGGCAGCTTCCTCCTTCCCCTGCAGGGGGGCTTCATGCCGAGCAGAGAGGTATCCACAGCCCCTGTGCCCCAAAGGCCGGGAGGGAGCGGGAGCCCTTCCAAGCCAGCGCCCCTCTTTAGAGAACATACCGGTTCTCAGGGCAAGGTCGGGATCAGGAAGGGAACCAGCAGATCACAAGGGGTAAATAAAGCTGGGCCCACCCTGGTGATGTGTCCAGTGTCCCGGTCAGGCTCTGCTGGACGAGGGCCGAGACACCCTGGCTGCAGTGCTGTCCAGGAGGAGGCAGGGGACAGCTCCCTGCTGAGTAGCAGCTTCCCGGGGCCACACCCAAGGCCATGCTATCAAGGGCTGAGGTCGGCCTAGTGCCCAGACCTGCTCCCAGCTCTCCAGGCTTCACCTCACTTGCTGGGGAATTATAGGAAATATGTGTTTTCTCCCTGTCTTTTTTTTTTTTCTTTGACGCAGAGTCTCACTATGCAGTTCAGGCTGGCCCTGAGCTCACTTTGTAGCCCAGGCTGATCTCAGACTCACAGCAACCCTCCTGCCTCAGCCTCCCAAGTGCTGGGATTACAAGCATGTGCCAACATGCCCTGCTAAAACTGCTTCAGACTCTGGCTGCTGGCTGGGTGCATTTGGGTTGCTCCTGGGGCCGCTGTGCAGGGCCCGGTCTCCTGCTGTCCGCCTCCCTCCCCCCCGGGCTCCTCCATCTTCTCAGGCCGCTGTTTATGGGTGACCTGGTTTTTATTAGACTCTAGGGAAACGAAACGCCCTGTATAGAGTACACTGGCCTGCACCTACAACCTCAGATACTCAGGAGGCTGAGGCAGGGGGATTGCAAGTTTAAGAGCCGCCTGAGTGGCCAGGTGTGGGGCCACACCTGTCATCCCAGCACTTGGGAGGCTGAGGCAGGAGGATCACTGTGAGTTTGAGGCCAGCCTGGGCTACATAATGCAACTCTGCTTCAAACAAAACAAAACCAAATAAAAACAAAACAGAAAAAAACAAAAACAGAACAAAACACTGAGCAACTTAGTGAGACACCGTCTTGGAAGGTTTTGAAGATTTTGAAAGGGGCTGGGGTTGCCACTCCGCAGTAGGGCGCTGGCTTAGCACACGTCCCGGCTCAGCGCTGAAGGAAGAAGCTGAGCCGAGCGCCTGTCACCCTCAGAGGTGAAGAACCTTCCAGAGGTTTCACTAGCACAAACAGCCAGCGGCAGCCCACGCGGCACACCACAACGCCGCCACCTCGGGCTGCGTCTACACAGTGCAACCGCTGCAGGCGCCCCGCCCCCCGGCTACCTCTGGTCGTGGAGGATGGACAGGGACAGAAGGGAAGTTAAAGGGGAAGAGTGGTTGGAGAAGCGGCTTCTGGTGAGCAGAATGGGCCCAGGCAGCCCCAGCCCTGGTCCCTGCTGCCCATGGGAAGCTGGGATGGGAACTGACTCGGTGTCTTGGGGCCACTGTCACAGGCAGCCCTGGGTTTAAAATGAGCACCTGGAAGTCAGGCTTTCTACACCAGCTCCTCAGCACTGTGAGTTTAAAGAAAAGCAGATTTAAAAGAAAGCTGGTCACTGCACTTGTTTAAATTCCTGGAAACTCAGCTCCTCTTGTAGGGAGGGAGCATCTCCCCCATCAGCATTTCACTAAGCAGCCGGCCCTTTGACTTGCAGCGATCCTCCTGCCTCAGCCTCCTAAGCACTGAAGTCACAGTGGTTTGGGTGTGAATGTCCCCAGACGACCCTGGCTGAGGGCTTGAGCCCCAGTGGCACTGGAGAGGACTGTAAGACCCCAGCACCTCCCTTTGCTCTGCTTCCGGGCCATGAGGCAAGCATTTCTCTGCCCCACACCCTCACCATCTGTCATCACCCAGAGAGGAGTAAATGCAGCACACCCACCTTGTCACAGATTGCAGCCTCTACAACCGTGAGCCAAAATAGCCTGGCAGTGCACGCCTGTGACCCTAGCAGTCGGGAGGCTGAGGCAGGAGGATCTCAGATGCAAGGCAAAGATAGATAGATAGATAGATAGATAGATAGATAGATAGATAGATAGATAGGCAGGCAGACAGCAAACAAAACAAGAGTTGCAGGTCTCCTAGCCCTGGTCACACAGCCACCCCCAGCCACCCACCTGCGCTGCCTCCTTAACAGGAAGGGTATGCAGGAGGAGGATACAGGTTCTGGAGCAGAAACAGATACAGGGAACTCAAAGCAAACAGGAAGTGGTTGGGGGCAAGTAGGATGTGCTATTTGTGTTTAGCGATCTCCCTGCCTCAGCCTCCCGAGTGCTGAGATTACAGACGTGCAATGCCACACCCAGCTGTGTTCAAGAAAGGGAGGCGAAGGGGAGGCTGGAGCATTTCCCTGGGGCAGCAGAGGGGCCTGGGAAAGGAGACCCTATGTGTCCAGGGTGTTGCCCTCCCTCCCTGCCCTCTGGAGTCCACAGAGACAGCAGAGGCCCCTTGGGGGCATCCTGGCCCTGTCCTCCCACCTGAGCCCCCACGCGTGACCCTGGGCCTCCAGCTGAGGTCCCCGGGCCGCCTGTCCCCAGTGACCGTGCCAGGGCCTCTGCTTGGCACTGGTGATGGGCCGTGACTCAGGACCTGTGAGGCTCCTGGGCGGATGGACTCTTATAGATCGCACACCGCGCTCCTCACGGGCTGCAAAACCACAGGGCACTGGCCGGCTCCCTTGCAGGAGCCGGGCCTTGAAGAGCACACTGCCCTTCAGGTCCTTCCATCTTTCTCTTTCGGTCTGGGCCTGGGGATGGAACCCAGGGCCTCTGCAACAAGCTGTGTCCCCTCCTCATTTTTGATTTAAAGATAAGTCTTACTACATTGCTGAGCTGCACAGGCCAGGCTTGAAGTTGCAATCCTCCTGCCTCAGCCTCCCAGGGAGGAATGAGTGACAGGGTGCCCACCTCACCCACCACCTTCCAAGTCTTAAAGCAGAAAGACTCAGCTCTCACTTCCTGGAGAAAAAATTGCATCCAGGGTGTGAGGGGTGCAGCAAGCACCCTGCTCTCAGCTAGGGCGCCCCTCTGAGAAGACTGGAGGAAGCCGATCTTGGCCTTCGCAGTGGCAACAGCACAAACCGAGTCAGGGTCGCTGGTAGGCCGGACCCAGCACCCAGGGCTGTGTAGACGGCAGACCATCCGCTCAGACTCCAGCAGCTTCAGACCTCAAGTAGGGAAGACCGTTTCTCTCATCCTTGTTCCTAAACAGTGTGGTGCGGAAACTGTCTACACTGTGCTGCCGTTTCCCCAGGGATGAAATGGAATGTAGCAACCCCTGGAAGTCTATGAGAAGCTAGGTACAGAGGCGCACACCTGTCAGCCCACACTCGGGAGGCTGAGACAGGAGGATCGCTGTGTGTTCGAGGTCAGCCTGGGCTATGTAATGAGACCCTGTCTCAAAAAAAAAAAAAAAGGAAGGAAGAAACAAAAATATTGAGGGGCTGTCACCCAGCCACAGAGGAGACGAAAACCCTCCAGCTGGACTGGGTGACCTCACGCTGCAGTGCTCTCTTCCTGTGCCAACGCCACCCACTGCGGGAAGCCCTCCTGGAAGCCACTCTCCTGCACCGCTGTCCTCTGGTCTCACAGCACATGTTTCACGCCCTCCTCAGACACCTGTCCTAGGTGACGATGTCACCCCACTGCTCCAGGGAGTTTTATCACTGTGATCAGACAGAGAGGAAATGACTCACACTGAACAGACTCACAGCGGACTGACCAATGAACCCCAAGTGCAGTTCATTAATTTACGGGGAGACCAGAAACCGCCCAGCATACAGGAACCCTGAGGTTGACCGGTCAGCACAATCTTGCTCAGGAAGGACGGACTTTCGGGAAAGGGGATCAATAGCAGAAGGTTCTCACTCAGTACAGAGGCAGCGTGAGGGGCCGACAGACTGACAGGAGATGAAACCACACCTAGCTCTGTGGTGTCTCCCCCTGGCAGGGCACCCATGGGTGTCCCCGCCCCGCCCCCAGCTCTGCAGGGTTCCAGATCCCATGATGACCAGGGTCCCTTCCCTTCCCCCCAGTCTGTGGGCAACGCTGGACAAAGACAGGGACCACGAAACGCTCAGGGTGTGGGCCTGGCGGGCGATCAATACTTGTTAGCGATGATGAATAATTCACTCAAGGATGAAAATCTGAAGCCCAGAGAAAGAAAAGTCAACTCAGCCCAGCCAGCAGCCAGTGAGGAACAAAAGACCAAGCTCAGAACCAGACCAGCTTCTTCCCAGACCACGGCTCTTCTCTCCCCCGAGCAGTTTCTGTGCTCACAGAGAACAGTTCTTCCTGGTAATGGTATTCAGGTGATATTTCCTGACTGTTTTGTTTTTTGAGACGGGTTGTTACTATGGAACCCAGACTGGCCTCAAACTCCTGGCGATCCTCCTGCCTCAGCCTCCTGAGGGCTGGGATTACAGGTGTGCACCACCATGCCTGGATCAAACCAGGTTTTTTATCCTTTAGTTGAGATAAGAAGTGGAAGGAGGGTTCGTTTGCAAACACAAGGCACATGCCTGCAGTGCCAGCAGTCTGGGAGGCTGCTGCAGGAGGAGGGCAAAGCCCAGGCCCCGCCTCCTCACAGAGAGTCCACCTATGACCTGCTCAACAGGTTTTGCCAAGAGTGAGAATGGCACTCCCACGACCCAATCACTTTCCAAAAGCTCCACCTGGGAAAAAGCCTGAGCCCAGGAGAGTTGTAGATCTAAACCATAACATTCCACCCCGGCCCCAATTGGTCCAGTTCTGAGTGTCACCAAAGACAATGTTTCCAGCACTGCTCAAAATCCAAGTCCGAAGTCTCCTCTTAAGACTCAATGCACACTCTTAGCTGTGACCCTCTCTAACAGGAGACAGGAAAAAAAAAAACCCACCCAGTATACAATAGCACAGGCTAGACACTCACATTCCAAAAGGGAGGAACGGGGATAGGAAGGAGTCGGGCCACCGTGAGGCTGGGCTGCAGTGAGGGGCAGCTCTGACGGCGTGGGCATTACAGCTCGGGGCCTCCCTTGGCCTGCAGCTTTCCCCGGCCTCCTCTCCACACTCCCGATTCCTCTGGTTTCCTGTGGTCCCCACTGCACCTTGGGTTTCACCCTCACCACTCCACACATCGTCCTCTCCAGGGCATACTGCCCGGCCTCCCTTTGCTTTGCTTGGAAATCTGGGTGACTCACAAATGGCGTGTGCCACAGCCCATGCAAATGGCATGGCAGTCGCCTGCTGGCTGGAGCAAAAACCTGGCCCCTTGGAATGTGTCTGTCGTGGCCTCTGTGGCCTCAAGAGTCTCAGTGGCTGAACTCAGGGAAGACACTTGTCACAGCAGCCCTGAGTGAATGGGACGCCCTGGTGCTCTCTTCTCCAGGCAAACTCTTCTAAAGAAAGTTATCTTTTCCACCCTTGATCCTCTGATGGATGAACTCTGGCCAATTCCTGAGATACCCTCAAAGCATCTTTCCTGTTGTCCCAAAGCAAAAAAATCTGACTTCTTTTTAAAGACACTGATATTTTCAGCAATGACACTGTCTTCAACCCCAACTCTATAGGTGCTACCTTTGTGTCTAAGCTGCACACTTTTCACACTTTCTGGCTCTGCTTTTTAATCCCAATGCCTATGATAATTTTGGGTAAAAGGAGTAAGAACCTATGCCACACCATGAATGTTGGGCTGCCTTGAAATTTCCTCCACCAGTTTAATCAGTCCATCACCTTCATTCAGCATCACACAAGGTATTAGGACAGCTGGGGATATTGCCCAGCAGCACAGTGCCTGCCTGGCAAGCCTGAGGTCATGAGTGCAATTCCCAGTACAAAACAAGAACAAACAAACAAAAAAACTTAGGACAGGCCTAAATGTAGAGAAGTTCTTTGCCAAAATACAACATGTGTGACCTCTAGTCCAATTTCCCACATAGTCATCATTCCCATCTGAAAACTTGTGAGCCTGGTCTTTACTGTCAATATTCCTATCAGCATTCTGGTCTTCTAAACTCTAATCAGAATTCAAGCTTTGCATACAACCTCCTAAGCTTTCTGTAGCCTGTTTCTCAACATATTTCCAAACTCTTCTCACAAATCAGTTCCAACGGCCTTTGAATCATGTTCAGGTACAGTCACAGCAACAACCCCACTCCTGGTACAAATTTTCTATACCAGTCAGTTTTTATTATCACTGGAGCAAAATACCTGGCACAACTTAAAGGAGGAGATATTTATTTTTGCTTACAGTTTCAGAGGGTTCAGTCCATGGTTGGTCAACTCTAACGAAGAAATAGCATGGGTGAAAAGGCTGCTCAATCCATGGATACTCTGTTCCAGGGTAACCCCTAGTGACCCACCTCCCACCAGGCCCTACCTCTTAACAGCAAGCCAGCTACAGTGCCCCCATGTTCCAGTCATCTTGCAAAAGCCCCACTTCTAAACACAAGAGCCTGCTGGGGATCATTCTATATCTAAATCTAACAGCACATTACTATTAATGCACTGATAGTGCATTGATGAGCTTGTGGCTGAATGTGCTCTTCAGAGGTAGGACGTTTTTGGAAGAGGCAGGTCACAGGGGGTTGAATGTGCCAAAGGGCATTTTTCTTGTCCCCAGCTTGGTGCCTCTCCATTTCCTAGCTGCTGTGACATGAGGAGCTTTTTGTCCACCGTGCCCCTCTGCTGTCTTGTTTCTCCCTTGGAGCCAGCCAAGCATGGATGGTTCATGTGAGCCAAAACAAACTTCTCCTCCTCTAAATTGCAGGCATTGGATGCTGCGTCTCAGCAGTGAGCAGAGCAACTGAGACAGGGGCTCCACCACATTCCGGTCGCCTTCCAAAAGCCTCATGTCTGAATCCAGGAGACTCCAGGGGTACAGCTTAGATCTCAATCGTAGAAATAATAAACTTTAACTTTATTTATCTTTTAAGCTTTAAAATGGATTGCAGGCTGCTGGGCTCTCTCCCGAGACTTGATTCCATTCTTGGGAGAACTCTGTCTTCTGCCCGAATTCTTCCCTAGTTTTTTCCCCCTTCCGCGGAGTATATCACCCCTAAATTCATCCCTAAACCAAATTTTTGAAGAGTGGGAAGCAGCCAACTTTAATCCGAATCCTCTGGGATTTGAAAAGGGAAACCCGTGTTGAAAAAGGCACCCTGACATGGGGCCTCCTCCAACAGCTGCTCCGGGCAGCCCGGGATGCAGCCACCCCTGTGTCGGATTGTTTCAGGTCTGGAGACACCAAGTCAGTTCACGGCTTCTGGGTCCCACAGGCCGCCCCTGTGGGTCCTTCCCGGGGCTGCAGCTCCCTGCATCACAAATGCCATTCAGTGTCCCCTCCACTGGTCCCACTGCACTTCCTCTGAGAGCCGAGTGTAGTGGGGACACAGGAAGGTCCCAGGGGACCCAAGCTCCTTCAGGTGTATGGTTGCCCCCCCTCCTGTTCACATCACAAATGCACCCGTGGGTGCAGCCAGAAGGAGCTGCTCTCGGCCTTTCCCTGGGCTCCAGCACCTCCCAAGGGAGCCCAAGTGCTGGGCCGCTAGCAGCTGCTCCCCAGCCCACGTCCGAGAGACAGCCGGGCTCGGAGGAGGTGACACCCAAGAAATGCCACCAGGCAATCAAGGAACTGGGCTCAGGCCCAGCACATGAGCAGGTAGAGGGGCAGGGGTGGGCAGTGGCCCCCAGATCCCCTGCCATGGATCCCCAGATCCATGGCCCCAACTTCCGGTAGACTGGTGTGGGCTAAGGGACTTCTCTGTGCCCTCCGGTGACAGAGGCAGCCGCTCCCTCCTTTCTACCGCCAGGCACCCCTGCACCCGGAGAGGAGCCCCCACACGCCGGCCAGCAGGGCGCATTCTTATCCCTGTCCCTGAGACAGGGTGAGCCCAAAGCTGCAGAAGGAGAGGGGAGGGGAGGCACAGAGCTGAGTCCTGACCAACTGCTCTGCGGCTTGTGTCCTGGTGACCCCAGAGCCTCGGGGTCACAAGCAGGACCTCAGGAAGGTGACTGGAGGCTAGGAGGTGGGGCTTAGCGGGAAGAGGAGGTCACTGAGGGTGTGACCCGACAGTCCTGTCTCTCTCCGCCTCTGACCTCAATGTGGCTTCCTGCCGCCTCCTCGCCAGGCTCCTGGGCTCCGCCTCAGGGCAGCAAATAAGGACCCAAACCTCTGAGAAGCAGTTGCAGGAGAGCTCCCCACCCTCTGCACAGAATCAGGGCCACCCCTGACTTTGATAACCCTAGATTCAAGGCCAACCTGAACTATATAGTGAGACCCTGTCTAACAACAACAACAACAACAACAACAAAAAACCACCTTGAATTTTAACAGTGCTGTTGCATCTGACATAAGCATATGTGATGTTCTGCTTTTAAAATTATATGCTACCATGCTCTGTGCACACCCGTGTTTATAGCAGCACAGCTCACAGCAGCCAAATCTTGGAAGTGGCCTGTGTGTCCATCAGCAGATGGATGGATAAAGATGTGCTCACACACCATGGGGCACTACTGTGCCACAGAGAAGGATATGTAACGGCACCGGAGAGCAAGTGGAGGCCCTGGGGACCGTGATGCTAACTGAAATAAATCAGATGCAAACCTTTAAAAATCGCATGGTTTTTCTTATACAAGAAACCCACAATAGAAAGAGAAAATAGAAGATGGGTAATAGGGGCAGAGAGATGTATCTTTCGCAGATCTAAAGGGGATGGAGAGATGGCGTTGGGGGAGATGAGAGTGAAAGGGGCTGGGATGTGTTAGGTTCCTGCGCCAAGTCCACACCTCCCCTTCCCGCTCTGAGCAGCGCCATGCCCTGGGCTGGGGCCCCAGCTGCAGCCACCCCAGTGGGCCAGCATTGTCATACAGGACACGCCTTGTCCCTGAGTGAACAGACAGCCCTGGTGGATGCTAGTCCAGAAGTCCTGACAGAGGAAACGGGGTCAGTCTGAGCCCCAGGAGACCCAAATCCTCCTGCAGGAAGTGAGCAGCCCCACAGGACCGAGCTGGCTCCTGACCTGGCAGTGTTGGGAACGGAGAGGCAGGTTTAGAGAAGAGCCTGGTGATGGAGAAACTGACTGCTCTGTGAGGCAGGAGGTGTGGTCAAAAAGTACGGTGAATATTTACAGTTTTAAACTTACTATGGAGACGAGCTGCTGTGAACCCTCTCAGGCCCCTCCCTGGCATCTGGCACATGGTCCCATCGTCTGGCCCTTTCTGCAGCCACTCTGGAGTGCTCTTTCCCGAGAGTCCTCAGCTGCACTGTCCTGGCTGCCTCAGTGCCCTGAATTGACTCCACCTTTCGTGGTTCTTTTGATCTTGGCAGGAGCCAAAAGTCACAATGCCACATGTCCCGAATAAGGCAGGTGGGGACCCAGCCCGCGGTTTAATGAGAAGCCTTTCTGCTGGGTGGAGCTCAGTGGGACACTGACAGTGTTTGTGACCTTACCTCGTAAAACCCCCGGGGGAGAGGACAGCATCGCTGCTGCGGAGGTAGCCAGATGGTGGCCGGGAGGAGCCAGTCTGGATGAAGGGGGGTTATGAGGGATCCCTGGCAACACGTCACTGGCTGTCATAAGCTTTGTTAAACAGTCAACCCCGTGATTCAGAAAAACCCGAAATCCTGCACTAACCATCACCAGCTGCCCAGGGGAGGGGAAGGGAGCGCTGCTGGAAGACACCGGGAGGGTCCTGGGCCTGGGCGCCGTGGAAGGGGGTGTGGACCCCACCTGCTGCACCTGCGTGTGGCTGGCTCTTAGGCAGGTCTCACCCAGGCAGGAAACTCTTCTGTTTTTAATTTTTATATTTTAAATTATTAAAGAGGTAATGCATGTGTGCAGTTTTTTCAGCAGTACAAAAGGTCACATGGTAAGAAATCTGTGTTGGGACTCGGAGTGCAGCTGGGTGACAGATGTGCTGCTCCGGTGACCAAAGTCACAGGTTCAAGCCCAGCTCCATAAATAAAAGACTCTGCCCCGGCTGGTGGGATGCACATGAGCAGCAATGTGGGGGAGCTGTTAGCGCCCCAGGACCCCTTGGCTGCCTCTGAAACCTTTTGCTCCAGGTCTAAATCAGGGACATAGGGCAGTTGTGGTTATTTATTTACTTACTTATTGAGGCAGAGTCTCACTGTGTAGCCCAGGGTGACACTGAACTCACCACAGAGCCCAGGTTGGCCTTGAACTCATAGAGATCCTCCTGCCTCAGCTTCCCCAGTGCTGGGATTACAGGCGTGCACCTCCACACCCAGTGCGTAGCTTTTATCTCACCCAGTTGTCATAGACGCAGAGAAGTCCCCCATGTGAGGTGAGCAATTCACTTCCGAGAATGCAGATGACACTAAGAAGTGACCAATGTCCTCACCAGCGAGGTAGCACCTTGGGGTCAGGGTTTTATTCTATAACCAGTAAAAGAGGCGCTGTCTCCTGAGAACTCATTCTGCCGTGGAACTAATACATAATACATCAGTGCTGCTCCCAAAGAAGATTGCTAAGATAAAGGCAAAGCTCCTGCCCCTCCTGGCAGTGATGATTTTTGCTTTTACACACACACACACACACACACACACACACACACACCATGAGCATGAAGTCAGTCGTCTGCATGACGCCCTCCTGCTTCCGCGCGGCCCTGGTCTCTGTCTTTTCTCAGCAAATGCACGTGGTAAGCAGCTTCCTGCCTTCGTGTAGGCCCTGCGAGATCACACCACAGCCGCGTGACACTGCGAGAAAGAGATGAACCATCTCACGGCGGCCTGGAGTAACAGAGGAGGAGGGCACCCAAGCTCTCCGGAACTTTTTCATGTGTGTAATTATGCTTTCTGTTTGTTTGGTTTTGTCCTCAGCACTGGAAATTGAACTCAGGCCCTTGGCACGGAACTACGAGCCAGTGCATTTTTTTTTTTAAACCTTGAGACAGAATTTCGCTAAATGACTCAGGCTGGACTCAGATTTGTGATCCTCCTGCCTCTGCCTCCCAGAGTGCTAGGATGACAGGTGCATGCAACCACACCCAGCTTGAGTTACTGTGTTAAGATCAGTTCCTGAAGACAGCTCACAGGCCAAGAGCTAATCACACTTTCGAGACACTCACTCAGTTTTATTTGACTGTTTTGCAGCCTGCTAAGCACAGCCGCAGGAGCCAGGGAGGACAGACTGCATCAGCCTCACCCGTGCAGGGTGGGAGTCCCCTCCTGGGATGAGGGAAATGTGGCTTGGTTCAATTTGATCACAGGCAGGAGACTTCTCCCGGTTCCTGCACAGGGTAGCAGCCAGGCACAGCCACTTGTGGACGCGGCCTGGTGGATGTGGGCAGTGCCCCGCAGCCGGTGGATCTGGACCCTTTGGCCAAGTGGAGTGGGAGGGTGCGTGACCCCAACAGCACCCAAAAGGCTCCATTCTTAGATTAACCAAGAAAGGCAGCCAAGTGTCTGTAGGATCCTGTGCCGGCCTGGGCTGGCCTTGAACTCCAAGCCAGCCAGCAGGTTTGTGTCCTTCTCCCGGCCTGGGCCCCTTGCAGGACTCAGGAACAGGATGGCCCTGTGTCTCCCACTCCGGCCTCCACCTGGCTTCTTCGAGGAGGACAGCAGATGGGCGGTTCTGGACACAAAGCAGCATCCCAGGTGAGGAGGGTAGAGGCCAGCCACCTGCAGGTCCCGCCCCAGCCCTGGTTCTCTTCATCTGAGCGGGGTCCAGGCAGGTAGCACACCCAGCTTCCCAATCAGCAGACCCCAGCGAAGCCCCCATCCGGATGCATGGTCAAGATGGGCACAGAGAGCTGGCCACAGGGATGCACGCCTGGAACCCCAGCTGCATGGAGGCTGAGGCAGGAGGATGGGGAGTTGCAGACCTGCCAGTAAGACTGTCCAAGAACAAAGCATGGATCTCAGGAAAGAAGGGGAGGTTGGTCTCGGATCTGAATTCTACCCATTTTGGGCACTAGGAATCGAACCCTGGGCCTCATGCTTACCAGGCAGTTGCTTGGCCACTGAGCTACATCTGAACTCTAGTCTCTTCCCTATGGGATTTTGTTACAGTGCCCCTGTCGCTCGCAGCACCAGGCCAGAGCACAAATGGGGCTCCAGGTCACACAGGCTGAGCTTTGTGCACACCCGGCCAGGCTGGGCAGGGCAGCCCTAAGGCCCCAGCCCCACAGCCCCGGAAGCGCCTGTACCACTCATTGTAGGACCTGCCGGAAGCCAGGCTCACATCAGAAGGCCCAGGCCTCATAGCTCTCCACAGAAGCAGGCCGTCTGAACAGCAAGGGGACAGTGTGGATGCCACCTATGGGCACACACCAGTGGCAGGCAGGTGGGAGAAAGTTCACATACACTGCAGAGTAGACACAGACACTGGAGCAAGGGACTCAGTGACCAGACAGGGTGCAGCTACAGGGGACCACCCCTGGGTCCTCAGGGCTCCTTACCCCAATGAGGAACCCTGGCTGGATGCTAGGGGCTCAGGGACAGGGGTACTGCTCCCTGATCAAGACCCCGGCTGCAGAAACAGGACACAGATTGACCCAGCTGCACAGCAATGCTCATCGGCCCTCGCATATGGGCCTTTGTGACCTGAGGTATGTACCAGACAAGCACCAGGTACTATTACAAATCAGATAGAGCTGGGTGAGGTGGTGCACATCTGCCGTCCCAGCACTCAGGAGGCTGAGGCAGGAGGATCTATGTGAGTTCAAGGCCAGCCTGGGCTGCTACATAGTGAGTTTGAGGCCAGCCTGAGCTACACAGATCTTGTTTCAAAAATCATCAGAATGATGATGATGATGGTGGTGGTGGTGGTGGCGAAGTGGACAGAGGTTCTAGAAACAAGGCAGGAAAGGAGAAAAGCAACCTTCAGGGCACCATCTCACAAGGACAGGCCAGGAGGAGGAACCTGGCCAGAGCAGGGCCCAGGGGAGTTTGTAGGAATTCTGCTCCCCTAGACCCACGCCACAGCCCACAGCTGGCACTGTCAGGGGTGTTCAGGGTGCAGCCACCAGGGTCCATGTGTGGCAGCTTCCAGCTCAGAATCCACAGAGAAAGGGCAGCTTCAAGCCATAGCACTGTGGGACTTCCAAGAACACCCAATCCAGCGCTTCCGAGAGCACGAAATCCAGTTCCTTTAATAACAAATTCTGGCACCCAGATAGGCTGTCCAAGGCTACACGGCCATTTGGAGGCCATAACTTGTAACTGGGGCGGGGCTCCGGTGCCATGTGCCAGGCAGGCCCTCGTGTCACTCGTGTCACCGGTGCCCACCTGCTGCCCGTCCTCCCGCGCTCCCTTCCAGCGCCCCCTGGTATCCACACCGCTTGTCCCGCCTTGGCAGGCAAAGGCCACACAGCCTGTCCGAGGGCTTCCGCGGGCTGCAGGTCCACCGACAGCCACCAGAGGGCGGGCCGGCCCCGCGGCTGAGGCCCGAGGGCCGAGAGTCCCGGGACACTTCGCCATGGGCTGGCTCCCTCGGATTATGTGACGTTTCGCTGTGCGAAGCCAGAGTCATCGAGTCACAGCTTGGGAAGGGGATTACGGAGCCCCCAACGCAGGGCCACGCGCTTCATCCAGCCGCGGGGGCAGGGGAGCTGGGCCAGGCGCCTCCTGCGGTCCCCGCCCCGGAAGGCGAGCGCACGGGTCAGAGCCACCACCCGGGAGAAGCGGACACTCGGCATGGGGATCGTTAAGGGCTGCCGGTGCGGGTGCGGGGGAAACGGGGTCCCGAGAATCTACAGGGAGGTCCCACTGTAGACTGAGGCAGGCCACTCTGTGCTGACGAGGTCCATCCAACTGCGCTGCCCACGCGGGACACCTGTGGATGGGCCCCGGGTGAGGAATACGGAGCAGGCTGGGCTGAAGAGGGGGGCTGGAGTTAGGGGTCCCTTAAAGAGGTGCCCCTCCACGACCTTCCCTTCTAGGCTGGGGTGCTCCCCATGTTGGTGTCCCCTATAGACTGGGGTGCCCTCGCATGTTGGGGTCCCCCAGGCTGGGGTGCCCTCGCGTGTTGGGGTCCCCTCCCACCTCCTGCGCGGCCTGGCCGATGACGGCGCACCTGAGTCAGCGCCGCCCACCCGGCCCGCGTCTGTCTCCGCATCTTGTGATATTTCGCTCCCCTGGAGCCGGCCCGGAGGCAGCTCGGCAAACAACCGCGACAGATTGCGCCGCGCGCTCGGGGAAGGACGCCAAATCCTCCCGCGCCGCTCCCTCCCCGCCCCCTCCAGCATCCCTCCCCCACCTGGGAAGTGCGGGCCCGGCCTGCGGGACAGACTGGGGCCGGGCTAGGGACGCCCCCAGTTCCCACCGACCCAGGGACGCAGGAGGAGGAGGAGCTGGGACCAGCAGGGGGCGCCGGAGCGTGCCGGGCAGAGGCTTGGGAAACTGATCCAAGGGGAAAGGAGACCGAGACAGGGAGAGTCAGAGACACGCGCAGAGTCGGAGAAGCGCGAGGGGAGAAAGGAAGGGGCCAGAACTCGAGAGAGGCTGGGAAGACAGCAGCTGATGCAGCCAGGAGGAGCGGACCGAGCGCGGGAGCAGCCAGAGACGGAGATCATAAAATATGAATAAGCGGAGGGGGGGCGAGGGAGTGAGGAGGGGCGCTGAGGACGCGACCGCGAGAGCGATTATAAAGCGCCGACTATGCGCCCCGCCCGCCTGCGCCCCCTGGTGACCGTCCCCAAGCGGCCCTGATGGCTCCGCTCGTCTCCCGCGCCCGGGCGGCTCAGAGGACAGGGTCAACCCGCGTGGACCGCAGCTCGGCCCGGAAAGGCGGGCCGAAAGCGCCCGGGAAGAGGCCACGAGGGGCGCGAATCTCCGGAGACCAGAGCCGCCCCTCCTAGAAAAGGAGGGAGCCGCGTGGCGCGAGGGCTCCTCCTCCCCACCGCGGGCTCCTCTCCTGTCCTGCTGCGTGGGGAGAGTTGTTCTCGCCGCCTGGACCGACACACACGCACAGAGCTGCACGTGCGCCGCGCGTAAACGCCGAGGGGCGCACACTCGCCGCCCACCCCTCGCGCAGCCTCTTGTTCCTCACGGCGAGGACTCGCACGCCAGCGGGCACTCGGGGTCCCCGCGCGCACACTCACGCACCCCCCCCCCTTCCCGGACCGGTGTATGAGGCTGCGGGCAGCGCCCAGCACTCGGGCGGGAGCGGCCTGGCGCGTGCACGCGCATAGGCGCCCGCTTCTGCTTACACGAACTCCTGCACCTACTTTTCTTTCTTTCTTTCTTTCTTTCTTTCTTTCTTTCTTTCTTTCTTTCTTTCTTTCTTTCTTTCTTTCTTTCTTTCTAAGCAAGGTCTCTTCGCTGTGTAGTCCAAGCCGGCCTTGAGTTCACTGTGTAGCCCAGGCTGGCCTCGAACTCGCAGCCATGCTCGTGTCTCAGCCTCCAGTGTGCTGGGATTCCAGGTCTTCCGCTTTCGTCTACTGTTCTAGGAGTCACGCACTTCACGTGGGGCCTGGGTCTGGAAGGGAGAGTGACCTCTGGGGCTTGCCCACCAGGAACACGGCCGAGGGGTGTGTGTGAGTTGGGGTGCTGCTCCAGAGTCCATCTGCTCGGTAAAGTCGGCAGGGGACACTAGCCCACGGGGCGCACCAACTCTCCCTCCCCAGAAGGGATTTTCCCAGGGGCGCCGGCAAGGGCGCTGGGATGGGGCGCGTGGCCGGTGGCTATGGCGCCGCCCGCGGCCAGGAAAGGGTTAAGCGGGCGGCGCGCCGCGGGGGCGGAGCCACGGCGCGGGCGGGGCCCGGGAGTCGCGCGGTCCCTACTCTGCGCGCGAGCGGCGGGGCGCACGGACTGAGACGCGCTCGGCACGGCGGCTCCCGCGCCTGCCCCGTCCCTGCCGTCGGGGCCCATGGCTCCTTCCGAGCCCCACGGCCCGGGGGGTGCAGGGTAGCGGCCCAGCCCGGCCTCGCCGCGCGGGGACCCCCTGCCCCCCCCGTCCCCGCGGGTCCCCGCCATCCGGCCGCGCGCCGTGGGAGCGCGTGGGAGCCCCCGCCCTCGCGAGTCGGGACAAGATGCCGCCCGGGCGGCGGCGCCGGCTGCAAGGTAGGGACCTGGGACCGGGGCAAGCCTGGGGTGGGCCCCGGGATGGGACCGCCGGGCGCCGGCCGGAGCGGGTACAGCATCGGAGCGCCCGGTGCGCGCGGAGCTCGTGACCGCGGGGGCCGAGGCTGCTGTCAGGCTCAGGTTCCGGGTCCCGGCGCCACCTGCTCGGAACGCGGAGGACTCGGGCCGGCCAGGAAGCGCCGACTCAGCAAGTCCTCGGGCGCCTCAGCACTTTCGGGTCACCCGCTAGGATGAGCGCCGTGGCGGGGGGCGCCCGGGAAGGGGTCCAGATGGCTCTCTGGGGGCACCGGCGGAAGGGGCTTCCGAAGATGGAGCGGCCCAGCAGGGCGTGGGCCGGTGGGGGTGGGGTGGGAAGGGGTCCGGGAGGGGGAGCTCGGATGGGGAAAGTGACAGGGGAGGCTGGGGGAGAGGATGAGGAGGAGGGGCGGTTGGACGGGGAGCTCCGAGGGCAGGGGGTGCCCCGGGAAGGGAAGCCTTCGAGAGGTCCGGCCGGGCAGGGTGCGCAGCCGGCAGGGACGGGGACGGGGCTCTGCTGGAGAGGTCAGGAAAGGAGGAGGAGGAGGAGGAGCGCGCCGGGCGGGGATGGGGCGGAAGATCGGAACCGGAGGCCGGTGGCCTGGGCCGGGGTCGGAGACGGGAGGAGGAGCCCAGGGCTGGGACGAGGTTAGGGACACCTCCAGATGGCACGGGGGGCTGAAGCAGGGGGGAGGGCTGAGGGAGGGGCTGAGAGGGATGAGGTGGGGCTGCCCGGAGTTGAGACAAAGGCTCGCTCCGCGGAGCCGGTATGCACGTGGGGAACCCCGTTTCCAGGGCGCAGAGTGAGGTCCCCTCCCAGGGCCAGGAATGAGGGACAGAGCGAGCACCCTGCAGTGGGGCGGCGGGTGCCTGGGCACTCACCGATGGCTCAGGGCTGCCGTTTATATCCCCCACCCGGCCCCTGCAGGCGGCATCGTCGGTGCCACCCCATGGTGGCTGCTTATTTTGGAGTGTCACATTCTGGCAGGGTGCGAAAAGCTGTCTGCAGCGGCTTTAAACCCCCCCATTGCCGGCGTCAGTGCCTCCCTGGCCCCTGCGTCACCGTCACCGGCATCTCCGCCACCTCCACCAGCTCCCCGGCCCCCTCAGCATCTGCCCATCTACCGGGCAGCCCCGGCTGGTCCCGTCTGGAAGCTGCCCGGAAAGTGTGAAGACGCCAGTGCCTCCCTGGCACCCGGGCACCCTGGCTCCTGCCCACCTCCCCTGTCCGCCGGCCTCTGCCCATGTCCCTTCACTTCTGGCCCACCAGGTAACATGGACTGAGAGCCTGTTTCAGAGCATGGGCTCCAGGCTTGGTGCCCACAGTCTGCACGGTAGCCCAGGAGAAGGGCCACTTCCTAGCTCAGCCTTCCCGTATTGCCAGCCTGCTCTGCTGTCTCCACACCCTCCCCGGGACACTGGTCACCTCTCCTTGGTTCCCAAATGTGCTGGCCCCCCAGAGTGGCCACCATGGGGAGCCGGGTAGAAGACAGCAGCAGCAGCAGGACCCTGGGTCTCTCTCCAGCCTTGACAATAGCCAGCTGTGACCGGGCAGCTGGGCACCTGTGGGCCCTTCCCGTCCCTAAAGGGCAGCTCTGCCTATGTCTGGGTGCTTTCTCAGAGGCGGGGGAAAAAGGCTCCCTGAATGTGCTGACAGGGGTTCAGCCATGCTCTGCTTGTGCCCTCCCCATGCCTGGCTCCAGCCCCTCGCTCTACGCTGTGGCTGGGACGTGAAACTGGCCTCCCACGGCGACACTGTGTGGCCAGCAGAGTTGTTGTGCATGCCCAGGGCACCAGCACCCAGTCAGTCTCAGGTCCAACACACGGCCAGGGCCGCCTGTTGACCAGGAGGGCCTCGTCTTCCTCCCCTCTCCTCCTTCTCCTGAATGGAAGTGGAGATGACAGGGAGGCTCCCAAGAAAGCCACCATGTGGCCAGGGCTGGGCCAGACCTGCGCCTCCTGGCTCACATGTTACCCATGACATGAGGGCTGCTGAGGTGCCTGCCATCCAGCCCTGACCTCACACCTCTCACCCCAAGTACAGCGGAGGCTGGGGCCAAGGACACAGGCAGAGGCCAGGGAAAGGGAGAATGGTGGCAGGCTCTGCCAGAAATGGGGCTGGGCTGGAGAGGACAGTGAAGGGGGTGCACAGGCAGGAGGTGGAGAGGCCCCGTGCCCATGGCAGTCAGACCGAGGACAGCGGCCGAGCCCTGCGGCCCCTCCTCCTGCCTCCATCGGGAGCCGCAGCCTGAATTATGGATGAGGCTCCTTGGGTTACAGCTGCTTCACGTGGCCAGAAATGGCAACAGTCCCGGCCAGCAGCAGCTGTCACAGAGGGGCCGGCAGGGTCCCCCTCTGTCTGCCTGGGGCAGCAGGATGCAGGGATGCTGGGGACAGCAGGGGCCCAGGGCAGCCAGGGAGGAGGACAGGGAGGCGCCTCTGCCCGCCCTGGCAGCTTGGCTCAGCGGAAGAGGAGCCTGGGCCAGGGTCCCACTCTGGGCATCCAGGGCTCCCTCGGGGGTGGCCATCTGTCCGTCAGGGGCTGCAGGAGCACACGATCACTGGTCAGAAGCACCCCGCAAACGTGGGGATAAGGCCGGCATTAGGGGATCAGAGAAGGATTTGGCTTCCTGTGGTGTCGGCCTCACGGAGGCAGAGCTGGAGGGCAGCTGGCAGGAAGGGCAGTGCCCTGGCCGGGCACCAGGGGACGCTTCTCCTGGCCCAAGTCCTGCATCACTCTGCTGTGTGACCTTGGCGGGCCGCCCGCACTCTCTGAGCCCCAGTTGATCCCCTGGAGGACGGAGGAGCCTGGAGGATTTCTGCTGCTCTAGAACCCCCAAACCTCGGCGCTCAGCACACGCACCCTCTCGGGGCTCAGTGGGGACGGGTGGTGAGAGACGCGCCCCTGCACCCCACGCGGGTCTCAGAAACTGGAGGACGCGCTCGGGAAGCGTGCCGGGGAAGGGGAGCGGCCGAGAAACGCAGAGGCAGTGTGGGGGGGAGCGGGGCGCTGTGTCACCACGTATGACATCACACCCCGCCCACGCGCACGGGCCGCAGCGCGCACACGCACCCGCAGGATGGCAGGTGCCATCCACACGCCTGTGGGTCCTGGGGTGGCACCGCAGGGTCCCTGGCCAGTGCCCCGGAAGAGGCCTCCCACAGGGTGTTGGTCCCCACGCGGCCCCGCACTGCCCCACATCAGGAAGAGAGGCTCACAGCACCACACAGAGCCCGGTGGAGCAGGACACAGCCTCAGGTCCGGGGCTCGCCACGGGTGCCAGGGTGGCTGCTGGCTCTGGGGTGTGGCTTTCCCTCTCTGGGGTCCCCCAGGCATCACGACAGAGGGTAAGAGTAAGGGCCGAGCCGGGGACGCTGCCCGTGCCCACCCCTGTCCATGCTGGGCACCTGCAGCCAGGGTGGCACGGGGAGCCAGGCACTGCCCAGAAGCTTCACTCTTGGGGCTGTAGCAGCTGATGCTGTTACCCATGGCTGGTGGCCATGGGGGAGGCTCTTGGTCCCCGAGGCTGGTCCCATCCTCCACCGTGACAGCACAGAAAGACGGGGGAGGACATTGTGGTCATGGCGCCAGCCAGGGCCACCCCAGCTCACAGAGGGCCTGAGCGGGGTGCTCTGGCGAGTGGGCTGTGGGGACATTTTTCAATGTCTGGAGACATTTTGATGGTGATGGCGGGGGCTGCTGCTGAGTGGGGTACCGGGGCGGGGAGCCTGGAGCCGTGTCTGACATTAATCTCTGAGTGGGGTCACACCCGCGCCATGAGGACAGACAGCGGCAACAGATGGCATTTGTCACCACTCCAAATATGTCACGGTGCTTCTATGACAGGCTCCTGGCGGGGGCTTTGGTTTCCCTGGGGTTTCGTTGTTGGTGGTGTGGGGGGCAGCACTGGAAGCAGAACCCAGGGGACTTTTGGGGAGGTATGGGGAGTTGAGATGAGGTCTTGTGGCCCTGGACTCCAGGCAGTCCTCCTGCCTCAGCCTCCCAAGAGCGGAGATTACAGGAGTGCCCACCACACCCAGTGTTGCTTTTTAACATTGGGCCCCCGGAAGAGCCTCAAGGGGGAAGTAGGGAACTGGGGGTCCTCCCAGCCCTGACGCCCCTCAACACGCTGTCCCCACAGGTCCCCCGGCCTGCCTGCTGCTGCTCCTGGCCCTTCCCACCGTGGCACCCAGCTGCCCCATGCTGTGCACCTGCTATGCATCCCCGCCCACCGTCAGCTGCCAGGCCAACAACTTCTCGTCCGTGCCGCTGTCACTGCCACCGGGCACGCAGCGCCTGTTCCTGCAGAACAACCTGATTCGCACGCTGCGGCCCGGCACCTTCGGGCCCCACCTGCTCACGCTGTGGCTCTTCTCCAACAACCTCTCCACCATCTACCCCGGCACCTTCCGCCAGCTGCAGGCCCTGGAGGAGCTAGACCTGGGCGACAACCGGCAGCTGCGCTGGCTGGAGCCCGACGCCTTCCGGGGCCTGGAGCGCCTGCAGTCGCTGCACCTGTACCGCTGCCAGCTCAGCAGCCTTCCCGGCACCATCTTCCGCGGCCTGGTCAGCCTGCAGTACCTCTACCTGCAGGACAACAGCCTGCTGCACCTGCAGGTGAGCAGAGCCTCCGCTCGCCGCGCCAGCCCGCTGCCCACCCCCCGCTCTGCCCCTCCGCCTGGCTGACTCCCAGCCCCGTGCCCGGTAGGCCGGCCCGTCTGCCCCTCCCACCCCTTCCCGCCTGGCGTCCTCTCTTCCATCTCTTCTCACAGGCACGCCCCGCACCCCACCCCCACCGTGTGTGTCAGGGGCTGCTGTGTCTCTTTATTTTACTCATTTATTTTGAGGCGGGGTCTCCCCATAGAATTCAGGCTGATCTTGAGCTCACTACGTAGCCCAGGCTGGCCTCAAACCTGTGGCAGTCGATCCTCCGGCCTCGGCCTCCCAGGTGCTAGGGTGACAGGTGTGCGCCACCACACCCAGCAGTGTGTCTTCGTGAAGTCTGTCCTTTTCCTCTTTGCCTTCAGAGGACCCCGGCTTTCCCGGGATCCCCAGTCCAAAGCCCTCTGGAGCTCCTTTTCCCTCCGCCCACCCCGCACTGGCTAGCAGGGGGCAGAAGACAGAGGCACCGCTGCTGGGGTCTCCGTTTCCAAGCCCCTGGGACCCGGCATGGGAGACCCCGCTCTTTCGAGTGCCCTGTACCCCAGACCTGCCAGCTCCAGGCGAGTCGGAAACAGATGCCCTGAAACACAAGGAGGCGTAATTGTTATTTTTTGTTATTATTATTGATTTGATCACTGTTTATCCCGGTTGTGACACTGGCCAGCTGACACGCAGGGACTCCATCCCACTTCCGGAGGAAGCGCTCCTTCGGGAAACCTTCCCAGCAGGCATGGCAGTGGCCCAGGACAAGGACGCAGCCCCCTCCAGCCCAGATACACTTCCCCCTTACGCCTCCAGACCTGCCGGGTGGCCAATGGGGTTCCTGTTGCCAATGCCCAGGGTGCCAGCTATAGTGAAAATCACTTAGTAAGCACCCACAGAGCACCGAGCACCGCTCTGCACTGCTGGGTGCTGAGAGCGCAGTAGCAGGACAGACATGGAGGCAGTGTGGCACCGTCCTTCCAGCAGACATCCTGTGTTATCACTGCTTAAGTCAGGACAGTGCTGTTGGGCTGGCAATGCACACTGGAATCCCAGCACTTGAGAGGCTGAGGCAGGAGGATCTCTGCCAGAAGTAAGCCTCCATGGCTCCAGAGCAAGACTGTCCCAGAAAAACGTAGCGATCATGATGACCGTGATGGCTGGTAGTCACAGAGCCACCACTGCAGGCCAGGCCCTGTGTGCTTTATGGGACCTCAACCCTGCCATTCACAAGGGCATCCTGTTCATTAACCTGGGCCTCAGTTTACCCTCCTGTGAACCAGGGAGAGCAGAGAGGCCCCCCCTTCCTGGGATTCCTGAGCATTGAACACATGAATAATTTGTAAAGCACTCAGAATAGTGCTTGGCTTCGAAGAGCACCAGATAAATGCTTGTTAAAGAGGGAGAAAGAGAGAGAGTTATTTACCTCTGGCCTTGAAGTACCCGGTCCTTGTGGAAAATGAGGGCCAAGTTGGGGATCCTCCCAAGGCTGGGGAGGGGGGTAGAACTCCCCCACCTTTCTTTTCTTACCGGATTTTCCCAGCACCACATGATTTACAAAATGCACTTGGCACCTCTCCTCACACCCACAATTCTGTTGGGAGAGTGTTTTGTTTGGTTTTTTGTTATTTGGAATTTTTTTTTTAAATAGTGTCTGACTATGTAGCCCAGGCTGACTTTGAATTCACAGCAGTGGACCCTCCTGCCTCAGCCTGCCCAATGCTGGCATGAGGGGTGGGTGGGTGAGCACAGCCCCAGCCTGCTTTGTTGGGGGAGCAGTTTCACTTTGTAGTGAACCAGGAGGAACCAGGGGCCGGCGCCTGTGCATTTCCTGTGTGTGCCAGAGACCCCAACTGAGCCTCATGGTGGCCCAGCCTCAGGAATTCCCCGGGGTGGGGGACCTCTGGACGTGGAGCTGACTCCACTTTGGGGGAGCTGGGCCCAGAGTCCCCAGGGATTCCTTCTTGGAAGCACTCGCTCCAGAGCCCACCCAGTGACCCGGCGGGCACCTCAGCTTCCTCGTCTGTCACCTGGGAATAGTGAAAGCCCTGCCTCCCCCAGGGAGCAGACAGGGAACTGAGCAGTCACCCAGTACCAAGCAGACCATGCAGGCAGGCAGGACCTGACCTGTGTCAGTACTCGAGGCCCTGGGCCTCAGCAGGCCACAGGCGGGGGTCCTCAGGAGTACAGGCTCCCACTCCAGGCCGTGGGCAGCACCCAGGCCTGAGCAGAGGAAGCAGCCAGCCAGGCCCGTGAGCACTGGGGCAGGTGAGGGGTGTGTGTGAGGGCTGGGGTGCGACTGTGGCAAGTGTGTGACCCACAGGCTGCAACTGGCCTGGCCGCTGGAGGGCATCGGGAGGCGGGGGTAGGGGCGGCTGTCACCGTCGACGACAGGCATTGGCCATGGGTGCTGAGCTCCTCCTCACCGAGCCCTGCAAATGACCTTTGGCGGCCATGGAAGGTGAGACTCGCAGTGGGCCCAGCCAGTGTTTCCTCATGGGGTGGCCACTGTGGTTCAGTTTCACAGGCTCAGCAAAGGCAGGCAGAGGCCACCGGCTGTCAGGGACGCAGCTGGTGCTGGCCCCAGCCAAGCTTCTGAGGTCTATGGCCTATCAGCCGCTGGGCCTTTCCCCCATCAGCCTCTGGTCCTGGAATCCCTCCCTGGACTGTGAGGACCAAGCTGCTCCCACAGAGCCTGGCGCAGGGCAGGGCGAGGGGACACCCACTGTGGACTTCAGGGTACTGTTCGGGCCCTGGGCATGGGGGCCAGACAGAGCCACTTTGCTGAACCAGCACGCTGTGCTCGGGGGCTCCCAGAGTGGCCCCTCGACAGAAAGCCCAGGCCCAGAGAAACGCTGGCACTGCCAGAGGAGGGGGCGCTGAGTGCAGAACCCAGGGGACCAAGCTGCAGGGGGCGTGAGGCGGAGGACGCTACAGGCCCTGGGCGGAAGTGGCTACCGCGAGCCTGGAGCTGGAGCCAAGGGAGGGAGGGAGAGGGCGAGGCTGGCAAGCCGGGCTGTGAAAGTCAGGGGCTCATTAATGCACTGAGAACCACTCCTTCCGCTGGGGCGGAAGCTCGGAGGGGGAGGGGGCACCCCAGGTTGGGGCTCATAGGGGGCAGGGCTCTCCGCAGAGACACAGAGGAGTCTGAGGGGGCCGTCTGTGTGTGTATCTTGCTGTGGGGACCAGGGCTTAGGGTGCCCTCTTTGTGGCCCAGGAGAGATGCTGGGGCCACTGGGCCCCAGAGCTGGGAGGTGGCAGTGTGGCCAAGGGGTGCCATGTCAGGCTCAGCTCCTGGGCACCAGGTGGGCAGCAGCCAGGCTGGAAGGGCAACTACGGGAAGTGGGGGGCTCTCCCGGACCTGGTTGCGGTGACCAAGCACAGGCCTCCAGCCACCTCCGCTCTTCAGGGCATCCCAGGCAGCCAGCTGGGGATCCTGTGGGAAGCAGATCTTGCAGGGGCACCAGCTGCTCACCGCCACCCCCAGCCCACTGGCTTTACCACAGGGCTCTGGATGATGGGTCCCCACAGCCACCATGGCTCAGGCCATGCCACAGTGCCTCCCAGCCCTGCAGCCTGGGTCTTTGTAACCCAGCCTGGCTGGGACACTCCTTCAGAGACACTCCTGCGAGGAGGCGGCAGTGGGCTGATGCCCGCTGGGACAGGTGCTGCTCCTGCACTGCTCAGCTGCTTCCCAGTGCCAGGTGCTGCCCCACGTCTCTTCTCGCTGCCATCCACACCGAGGCAACCGAGACTGGATGAGTTTAAAGTGTGCCCGTAAGCGGGTGTGCTAATGGACACCTGTCATCCCAGCACTTGAGAGGCTGAGGCAGGAGAATTGTTGTGAGTTTGAGACCAGCCTGGGCTACAAAATGAGCTCAAGGTCAGCCTGAACTGTATAGCAAGATCCTGTCTCAAAAATACAAAACACACACATGGGGTGTGTTTAAAAGTAAAGGACTCGTTGCCAACCTTCATCAGAATCCTCCACCTCCCCTCACACACTCCTCCCACTGTCCTGCCTGCTTTCTGCAGCAGCTCTGGCATGCTCTTTCCTGAGGCCTGATCAAAAATGCAGTGACTGCGGCGCCCCACGAAGCAGGAGGGCAGCTGGGAAACAGTGCTACGCCCTCCCTGTCATTTACCAGACCCGGAAACGCGGGGCTGTTGGCTCTTCCCCAAGGTCAAAGTGACCGCGAACAGGAAACGTTTTGAACCAGTTGTAAACGTTTCGCGGCCACAACAGTGCAAGTGAAGACCCTCAGGAAAGAGGATTCCCGAGCTGCTGCCGACAGCACAGCCTTGAGGAGCTGGGATGGAGGCAGAGGCGGGGTTTGTGGGCACTTCCTGGCAGTATGTCTTGCTGTCACTGTCTTCAGTGTAAAGGTTCTTCAAGCAGGCCTTTGTCATTACGCCTTGTAGGTGGGCAGGGCAGGCAGGCATAGCCCCCAGGCCCCCGCGTAGAGCTCACCCCTACCCGCCTCTCCCCCTCCCAGCCCGCGCCCACCACGCTCAGCACCCTCTCTACCCCCTCGCCCCCAGGATGACCTGTTCGCGGACCTGGCCAACCTGAGCCACCTGTTCCTGCATGGGAACCGCCTGCGGCTGCTCACGGAGCACGTGTTCCGCGGCCTGGGCGGACTGGACCGGCTGCTGCTGCATGGGAACCGGCTGCAGGGCGTGCACCGCGCGGCCTTCCGCGGCCTGGGCCGCCTCACCATCCTCTACCTGTTCAACAACAGCCTGGCCTCGTTGCCTGGGGAGGCGCTGGCCGACCTGCCCGCGCTTGAGTTCCTGCGCCTCAACGCCAACCCCTGGGCCTGCGACTGCCGCGCGCGCCCGCTCTGGGCCTGGTTCCAGCGCGCGCGCGTGTCCAGCTCCGACGTCACCTGTGCCACCCCTCCTGAGCGCCGCGGCCGCGACCTGCGCACGCTGCGCGAGGCAGATTTCCGCGCGTGCCCGGCGGGGCCGCGGCCGGGTGGGAATGGCGCGGGGAGTGGCGGGCGCACGCGCGGAAACAGCTCCTCCAACCACCTGTACGGCGTGGCCGAGCCCGGCGCGCCCCCCGCGCCCCCAGCCACGCTGGCGCGCGACCTCCCAGCTGAGGACGCGGACGCTCGCGGGCGCCATGCTGGGGACGCCGACGGGGACGCGCCCACCGAGGACGACTACTGGGGCGGCTATGGCAGTGGGCGCGCGTGCCCGGGACCCACATGCCGCGCACCCCCGGGCTCGCGGGGCCCCGCGCGCGCTCCAGTGCTGCTGCGCGCCCCACTGCTCTGCCTGCTGGTCCTGGCGCCACGGCACCTCTAATGGCCGTGGGCTCGCGCCCCTGGCCTCGCTGCCTCAACTTACCCTGCTGCGCCACACCTCGTGGCCTTGCCAGGCCTCCCAGGCTGCTGACTCGGCGTGACATGGACTTCAGCCATGGACTCTCTGTCCCCATCCCGGGGCTGGGGGGTCTCCAGGCAACCCTGAACCCCTCCCTGCGCCTGTCTGCGGGGTCCCCGGGGGCTGCTGCCCGCAGAGCATCTTCCACCAGCACAGCCTTGGGCGTCCCCGGAGGGCCGGCCTGGACCCCGCTGCCTCGGCCTCCTGCCGCCGCCGCCACCGGAGGAACGCTGTCCTCCTGAGTCTACCCAGAACACTGTCTAGGGCCCCCGTGGGAGCTTTCCTGTCCTCCACCGCCCCTGTGTGGTGACGACGATCAGAAGTTGTTTGAGAAAAAAGTTTATTAAAAATTCTATTATTTTACTCCTGGAAGACTGTTTTGGGCTCAAGACGTCAGAAGTGGGAGATGAGCTTTGACCTGCAGGGCCGGGGGGACCAGGGAATTGGAGGAGAAGCCTCTTGGACACGGAGCCCAGGTGGGGGTCCCCTGTGCCCAGGCCAGGGCAAGTCTGGCAGCCGAACTCCTCAGGGAGCAGATCTTGGGGCCTGCATGTCCTTGGGCAGTGCACAGCCTGCCCAGCTGTCCTCGGCCACCCTGGGGACATCCAGTCTGCCTTGGCTCCTGGGTAGAAGAAGCACTGCCCAGGCGGGTGAAAAGAGGCAGCTAGAGGGTGGAGGAACAGGTGCCTGCCCGAGGGCCAGCAGGGACTGACTTGTGGGCATGTGGCCTGCCCGACCCCAGGACAGAACAGCTGAAGTTTGGTAGTTTGCTTTTAGGAATCTAGAATCTAGCTTGGGACCAGGCATGGTGGCTCAGGCCTGTCCTCCCACCACTCTGGGAGGCTGAGGCAGGAGGATGGCAAGGGTGATCCCTGCCCAATCAGCTCAGGAAGAGCAGGTCTCAAAGTTGGAAAGCAGGGCTGGGGGTGCGGCTCAGTACCAAAGTAACATAAATCGTCATCATGGGCCTCAAGCTCGAGAGGTGGGAGGTGGGGGGTGGAGGGACGGGAGACCTGGGGCAGGCTGGAGGTGGCTGCTGAGGTCCCGGCCAGCTGCGCATGAGAGTCTACCTTACTTTTGTGTCCCTGGAAAAGCCCCACCCCCACCTTTTTACATTTTGTCTTTAAATTCTGAGATAGGATCTTGCTAAGTCACTACAAGGCCATGGCTGGGCTGGAACTTGCGACCGTTCTGCCTCATTCTCCCAGAGGGCTGGGCTGAGAAGCTCAGTGGCGGCGGGGGGCGGGGGGGGGGCGAGTCGCCAAGCCCAGGGTCAGCTTAGCTTGCAAATGGGCCAGGGGGCCGAGGCAGGCAGAGCCCTGGTGGAGGAGGAAGGGGAGGAAGAAGAGGAGAAGGAAGGGCTGCTGGGAAACGCAGCCGTCCAGGTCACGGAATTAGCGCGTGAAATATTCATGGGCCGCGCACAGGTCCAGATGCTATTTGGAGCAGCCGAGCGGTAGGCGCGCGCGAGTCGGGAGGGAGCCGCCGCCCCCGGACAGACCCGGCCGCCGGCACGTGCGCACCCACGCGTGGACACGCGCGCACACACACGCACGTGCGGGCCGCCCGCCCACGCCGATGCCCCCGCGGGCACGCACACCCCGCGCCCGAGCCGACCCCAGACCCTCCGCACTGACCCAGTTTCCCAGCTTTGTGCCTGAAACCGTCCAAGGCCGCCCAGCCGCGCCCGCCGCCTCCCGCGCGCCCCGCTGCCGCCAGACTCGGGGCGGTTGTAGCAGCGCCTCCCCCACCTCGCTCGCTCGCTCGCGCGGCTCCCGGCCTCCCCCTGGCCCCCGTCCAGCCTCGGCTTTCCGTCCCCTCCTCCTGCTCCGTTCCGCGCGCTGCGGGAGGAAGGGAACGGCAGGACTTCCCGCTTCGGGCCCGGCCTCCCTCCCCGCCGGCCTCCGTTAGCCGCGGTGTAGCTCAGAACCCGCCGTGGCTCCGTGGCCCACGGGTGAAGGAGAAATGGCCCGGGGCCAGGCACGCGGGACCTTTCGGCTTTTCCTCAGCCTCCTCTCCAGCCGCAGTGTTGGGGTCCCCGCGCCCGCGAACCCTACCCCCTCCCGTGGTAACTGGAATTGCTCAGTTTCCCCAAACTAGGAAACCGCCCTGAGCCTCAGACCTCAGATCCCCGCCCTAGGCCCGGGTGCCCCGCCTCGGGTTGTTCCCCGCGCCCCCGTCCCAGCGCGCGGATTCCTGCGCCCCCTGCCCGCCGCGCTGGGAGTCGCAGCCTGGCTGAGCCGCGAACTGCAGGCGAGCATCGATCGGATCGGCCGGTGCGGACGCCAGATGCCGGACCTAAGCCCTTAAGCCGCTCGGGCCGGGGGGCGGGGTGCGCTGCTGTGGCCCCTGCTCCTCAGCTGGCCTCTGCGGGCTGCGGGGACCTGGCCCGGGACCCTGCCCTCCTGGGACCCAGCCGGCCCAGGGCCAGGGGGGCCAGCGGGTCAGGTAGCCATGCATCTTTAATGCCCAACCCCGGCCGTCAGATGGCCCGAAACCCGAGCGCGGCGCTGCGCCCTGCGTGCCGTGTCCTTGCCAGCCCGCGGCCCCAGGGATAGCAGGCGGCAGGCAGCCGGGACAGCTCCCCAGCGGCCTCCCAGAGGGGCCTCGTTCCCTCCCGTTGATCCGCTTGTGTGCCCTCTTTGGTCATCAAGGAGTTCCTTTTCTGTTCTGTTTTGGAGACGTGGTCTCACTGTGTGAGCCAGGCTGGCCTCTAAATCGCAGTGATCCTCCTGCCTTAGCCTCCCAAGCACTGGGATTCTTAGCTCTCCCTCGTTCGTCCTTGCTCCTGTCCTGTGTCCTGTGCCACCCTGTAGGAAGCCACCCTGAGCTGGGAACAGGATGGGTGGCCCCCAAAGCTAAGCTGCCCATGGGACAGGACAGTTTAGTAGTCTGGTCTCTTGGGCATGGCAGCCGAAGCCGCGTGGGGAGGACGGAGAGGGGAAAGTGGACCACGAGAAGCCGGACGCTGGGGATGCCTGCAGGCTGCGCCCCGCTGCAGCCCTCTGACCCAGGATGCAGGGCAGTCAACCCAGTCCGGGTGGGGCCTGGACACCTGCCGGCTCTCCTCCTTCTTACGGGCTGCTCCCTGCCCCCGACCCGGCTCATCTGTATAAGGTTCCATTTGACCCATTTTCCCTCTGCTGTCTTCCATCCCTGAACTCGCTCCTGGCCTGAGAGCCTCCTTCCCGACGCCCCTTGCCCCAGTTAACCCGTAAGACCCAAGGCCCGACCCCCGGCAGCGCGGACCTCGGTGGAGCCCGAGGGCGCACGCCAGGGCTGCACACTGCGCAAGGGCGTCGGAGCGAGCGGCTGAGACCGGGAGGGAGGGGCTTCTCCCGGGAGACTCGGGGCGTCGAAATTCCTGTTCCTCATCCCCCCGCCCCCCTCCGCCTCCTCCCCAGCCATCTGTTCCCTCGGCAGCGCCGCGACAAACACGGCTCGGCTCGCTTCCGCCGCTCCCTCCCCCCTCTCAGTCCCGGGGTGGGAGCGCGAGCCTGGTGACGGCCTCGTCCCCGCACGGGCCCAGCTGACGGGGTCATGGGGTCCCCGCCACCCGGTTGTCCCCGTGGCCCCGCAGCGCCACCTGCCGGACGCTCCGAGCTCCGCGCACCCCGACCTGCCGGTCTGGCGCCCCAGACCGCAGGGACAGCACGGGACAGGGGCTGGGCACCGGCCGGCAGCCGCGGAGTCTGCGGGAGTCGGGGGTGAGTGCGGCGCTCGGGAGGCCGGGGCGGGAGGATGGCCAACATGTGCGGCCAGCCTGGACGACGCGCGAGACTGTGTCTCAAAAAGCAAACATAAACCGGTCTACCAGGAAGCTCAGCGTTTGCGTGGAGTCCGAACACAAAGCAGGAGGCGCCAAAAGGCCGCGCCCGGCGGGGGTCTGGGGCGTCCGATTTAGCGCCTTTGGGGCACCTGACGTGCCCCTCCCCGTGTGGGGAAGGACAGATGACCTCTGCCCAGGGCAGGGGACAGCAAGGCTGGGCCAGAAGGACGGGGACGTCCTCCTGGCTCGGACCCGTTTCTGCGTCCTTTTTCACTTCCTCTGAGACCAAGAAACAGCACCAGCAGGGAGCCTGCCCAGCCCCGTGGTCAGGGCACCGCGGGCCACTGGAGGGGACGAGCAGTCGGGGCAGGGGGCAGCAGGGTGGGGACACAGCCCCAGGCACCCCGTGCGAGTCCTGCAGAAGCTCTACCTGGGGCTCTGTGCCCGGCGTGGGACCCGGTAGCTCTGGTGGCCCCTGGCCTCAGGTCCTTGGCTGCGGATGGATGTCAGGCCACCACCTTGGGGACACAGGGAGCTGTGGGGGGCCCCAGTCCAGGCTCAGCCAGCTGCCTCTGGACCCGGGCTCGGTAGTAGAAGAGGTAGGCGGGTAGCAGGAAGCCCAGCAGGGAGCACAGCAGCAAGCCCAGGTTCACCTGCAGGCAGGGAGGGAAACTGAGTCAGCAACCAGGGCACCACACTACACCTCCCTGAGGCCTGGGCGTGGGGCTGGCCCGTGATGGCCCGAGGTCCCGATCAGCCTGGGGACAAGTGGTCTCCAACCATGCGGAGACAGCAGCCAAGCCCAGGACAGTAGCCCCTGGGAACCGCTCCGCTTTGGAGGAACCAGGTTCAGTGCCATCTCAGCCACTGGGCATGGTGGCCACTGTGAGCCCAGCACTTGGGAGGCCAAGGCAGGAGGGCCACCTCAAGTTGGAGGCCAGCCTGGGCTCCAATAGAGAGCTCAAGGCTAGCATGCACAGCACAGCAAGACCCTGTCTCACAAAAAGGAGCAAACAAAATGCCAGCCACCTGCTGGGAGGGGAGGGTGTTTGGGTTGGTTTTCATTTTTGCAACAGGGGGACTGAACCCAGGGCCTTTGCACGGAGCTGCTGCACACCAGCCCCTTATATTTTTTTATCTTGAGACAGGTCTTGCTAACTTGCCCAGGGGGTTCTGTGGCTTGTGATCCTCTCACTCAGATTCCCAGAGTGTGGAGGTCACAGGTGTAGGCTGCCTCCCCTGCCCTGTCCCCCAGGTACCGGCTCTCACCCAAAAGGGCTTCCCGTGCAGGGGCCCCAGCATGGCCATGAAGAGTGGCTGCTGCAGCAGGGCAAACACGGCGCTGATGAGCGACTGTAGCCCAGTCAGCGTCCCGAAGTGGCTGGACGGGAACCTGTAGGCAGCCTAGCGTTAGGATTAGGGCCAGCGTCCGCCCCCTGCCCCTCACAGTACCCAGCCCTGGACCTCAGAATCTCCGGAGCGAGCCCTGTGTGGCAGTGCATGCCTGTCATCAGCCTTCCCTCTGGGAAGCTGAGGCAGGAGGTTCCCAAGCTACAGCCTAGCGTGGGCAACTTGGAAACTCAGCAAGACCTTGTCTCAAATTCACAAAAACTTGGAAAGGGTTGGAAAATATAATTAATTCTGTACCATCACTCTGAGTTCAATCCGTAGTACCAAAAAATAAAAATAAAGAAGGTAGTCAGGTCAAAAACGGGGTCCCCGCTGGAGAAGGGGGACAGGACCAGCATCCGGGGCAGGGAGCGGGGCTCAGGAGGCCCGCACCCCGGGCTGCTACTCACACGGCGGCATACAGGCCCCCACAGGCTGAGTGGAAGAAGCCACGGACCATGGTGTGCAGGACGAAGGTCACCAACTGAAACCAAAAGGAGAGGGAAGCGGTCAGGAGACCCCGCACCGCGGCTGGTGGCTCACATCCGGGAGGCTGAGACGGGAGGATCCCGAGTTTGACCAGTCTGGCCTGAGCAATGGTGGGAGACCCTGTCTCAAAATAAAAAAGGATTCCGGGTGTAGCTCAGTGCACAGGGCCAGGTTCCCACCCCCAGTGCCACCGAATGTGGCAGATCTACGGTGCTCCCCAAAGCCCGCGGGGGCAGAAGGCTCGCATCCGGAGTAGCTCTTCCCGCCTACGGGGCCGCAGAGGGCTACCTGGAGGGGCAAGCTGTCGATGAGGCAGGTGACCCCGAAGCCCACGAGCAGCAGGTTGGTCAGGATGAAGGCGTTGATGGCATTGGTGAGTTTTTGAGTCCTGCAGTAGCGTGGCCTGGAGGACTTGGTGGCCGCTGGGTCCCTGGGGAGAACTGGAGGTCATGGCCACTGCCTCCACCTCCCCTGGCTCCTGGCCCTGCCCCTGCTGGTGAGCAAAAAACTTTTCCTCTGACTGGTTCTCAACTACCAACTACGGAGCATCACCCGGGGGCTCCTGAAAATGCAGATTCAGGGGCCCACCTCAGACCTCAGACCCTCTGGGGTGAGCCAGGCAGGTGGCACATGGCTATCATCAGCACTCAGGGAGGCTGAGGCAGAAGGATCCCAAGTTCCAGCCCAGCCTTGGTGACTTAGTGTCTTACTGAGACTCTGTTACAGAATAAAAAATAGAAAGTGTTCCCAGGGGCTGGGGATTTAGCTCAGTGGCATAAGCACCTGCCTTGCAAGTGCACCGTCGTGAGTTTGATCCCCGGTACCAGAAAAAAAAAAAAAAAAAAAAGTGTTCCTAGGCGTGGTGGCACATGCCTGCCATCCCAGTACTCAAGAGGCTGAAGTATGAGGATCACCGTGAGTTCCAGGTCAGCCTGACCGACACAGCAAGACCCTGTCTCAAAAACATTAGAAAAACAAAATAAAAAGGGCCAAGGCTGTAGTTCCATGCAGAAGCCTTGGGTTCAACTCCCAGAGAGAAAGAAAGAAAGACACAGGAAGAGCATCACTCCAGAAGCCCACCTCTGTGAGGTCCCTCCCAGGGCCACCCAGGTCCTCCGTGAGAGACAGAGTGCAGTGTAAGTGGCCTGGGCTGCTGTGGAGACCACGCTGCAAAAGCCCCTTGGCCTTTGCCTGCCCCACTGCATCACGTAGGATCCCTGCAGCCCTGGCCCTGGCTGGGCACAACCTGAAGAGGGAAACTGAGGCAGAAAGGCCTCAGTGAGAGATGGGATGCAGCTGTGTTTGGTTTTGTTCTGTGCACTGGGGATGGAGCCCAGGGTCCCCCACATGCTGAGCAGGATCTTGGCCCTGCGCTCCTCCCGGCATGGATGCTGGCAGATAGGGACACTTGTTACGCAGCAGTGCATAGCTGATGCAGCCTGGGAGGCTGCTGCAGCAAACTCTGCAGGGTGACTGGCTGAGGTCCTCACCCCTGTAACCTCTGTCACCTGTATGGTGAGGGCAGGACAAAGAAAAACTGCCTAGGGCCCCACCAGCACCAGCTCCAGCTCTTCTGTATTTTTTGTTTGATTGGTTTTTGGTTTTGTTGTTTTTTTACACAGGGCCTCCATATGTCATTCAGGTTGGCCTTGAGCACACAGTGCTCCTCCTGCCTCAGCCTCCTGAATGCTGGGATGACAGGAGTGCACCACCATATCCAACTAGCTCTTCTTATTCCTAAGCAAGCCATGCCCCTTCTGGCCTCAGTTTCCCCATCTGTAAAATGGGGAGGAAGCCATGCCACCAGCATCCAGAGAAATGAGAGCTGCATGAGCAAGTACAGAGGACATGAAAAACCATGGCGGGCCCCAGCTCATGGGTCACCTGGCCTCTCTGTGGCCAGCGCCTCTGGCTGGGGCATCCACACAGTCCTTGATCCGCCAGTCCATGACGTAGCCGATGAGGGGGCAGGTGACGAGGCAAAGCAGCTGCATGGCCCCGAAGACGGACGAGTAGAAGCTGACTGGGGGTGGGGAGAGTGATTCGAGCCGGTGGGCAGGGCCTCCCTGCCCCACTCTCTGCCCCAGGTCCTGTCCTCAAGGGTGACAGCAGCCATGGCCCGGCCAGGCCCTACCTGTATCGGCCGCCTTCTGTCGCAGGTCGATGTTCTCTGTGGGCAGGAAGGAGGGCGCTGTGAGTGGTGGGCAGGGGACCCCAGCCCTGCCCTGGCCCAGCCCGCAGCTCACCATGCTCCAGACCCCAGGTCACCAGGTACTCCAGCATCTTGTTCATGGCAGCCATGTAGAAGATGACACGCAGCTGTGTGATGCCCATGGTCAGCAGACTCCACAGGAAGATGGGGGACAACAGGCTCTTGCGGAAGGGCACAACCTCTGGGGACAGTAAGGGTCCCCCTGAGCCCTGGATCTTTCCCCCTACCTGTGCCAGCACTGAGCTACATCCTCGGGCCAGGCTCCAACTTACAAACTTGAGCCCCTCCTGCCTCAGCCTCCCAGGGAGCTGGAATGACAGGTGAGAACCACCACGCCTGGCTAGCTTGGCTCCTAACTATCTCCACGGGGCATCTTTAGGGGCACCCTGGATGCAAACCCTATGGGGCTTGTGTAGCAGCTCTCTCTGACACGCGACTCTGCGATGTTCTCCAGGCTGGTCTTGAACCTGACCCCGGTGATCCTCCCGCCTCAGCCAAAGTCCTGGGGGTAGCGGCGGGGTGACTGCCCTCAGGCTTGCCTTGCTCACCACCGCCTTCTCTCTGGGGCGGACACCTGTGCCCAGGGGCAGGGCAGCCCATCTTCCCCGAAGAGGCTTGGCACGTGGGCACAGCGCCTCTCATGGGCAGCAGGGGGCGCCAGGCACCAGAGACGGGCCTGAGCTCCCAGGCCAGGCTGCACCTGATTCCCCAGCCTGGGGTCAGCAGCAGCCCGGTTCCCCTCTCCACGTGGAGACCCCCTGGACCTGAGCCTGAGCCTGGACCTGAGCCTGAGCCTGCACTTGATTCGTGAGCGTGGGGGTCACCAGTTCTTGACCTGTGGGAGGGCAGTGCACCCCAGCTGCACGGGGGTCGTGTGGACCGCAGAGGGGCGGGAGGGACACTCACTCTCAGGCTGGCCCTGGGAGGCGCCCATCCCGTCCCGGGGGGCTAGGAAGGCGTCGGTCCCCTTGTCCAGGCTGGGCACCTCCTGGCTCAGCCGCTGGCCCACGACAGTCACGTGGCTGTAGAAGCGGTCGCCGGTGACCTTGTGGTCCAGGGCCAGCCCCGAGAGCTTGACCTTCCGCCTGCGGGGCAAAGGCCACCCTCAGCCACCAGCAGCCAGCCAGGCCAGGAGCTCCCGCGTCCTCCTCCGGGCTGCTCCAGACCCGGACACCCAAGGCCCTTGCACCCTCCGCTGGGGGTCCACGCAGCATCTGATGCCAGTGCCGGCAGCCTCCTATTCCTTCGCCACCAAAACGGGAAAGGAAAATCGCCGGGAGGCCAGCACAGCTTGGCCAACCTCCCCAGCAGGAGGGGGCCAGGCCCTCGGCACCTGGGCCCCCCACCGCTCTCCTGCCCACAGCTCCCCTCCAGCAGGGGGCGCCCCCTCCCGCCCCAGGCCCTCCAGCCACGCACGCACGTGTAGTCCACCTCCTCGGGGGCGGGGAAGGGCTCCGACGGCCAGTTGAGGGCGCAGTTGAGGAAAATCAGGCAGGCAAGGCCGGACCACGCGCACATGATGCCCACGAAGGGCACGCCGGCCTCGTAGATCAGCTGCGGGGACAGCGCGGCCATGCTGGAGGAGGCTGCCTGCTGCCCCCTGGAGGCAGAGCTCGGCCTGCAGGGCTTCTTCACCTTACTGCCGCGGCCCGGAAACCAAAGCGAGAGACAAAGAGCCGCACCCCCGCAACCTCCTGCTGGCTCTTTCTCCCGCACCCTGGCCCCCCAGGAAGAGTGCGCCAGCCCCCACCCCCAGTGCTGGTGTGGCTGCCCCTGCCCCAGGCGTCCTGGACTCTCATGACATTGTTTTGTTTTGTTTTGTTTTGCTGGCCTCAAACTTGTGATGATCCTCCTGCCTCAGCCTCCCAACTGCTGGAACTACAGGGCTAAGCCACCGCACCTGGCTGCGACCATCTTGGCTTTGCCTGTGATGCCCTAAATGTCCAGTTTATTTTCACACAGGAATGCCACCTCCGGTCATGCATGGAGGGTGACACGGGCCCTGCCCCTGCCTGGCGACCCCTGAGCAGAGGTAAACCGACCGGAGGATAGCTTAGCGCCCTTGCCCGGGAGTTCCCTGGGGCAGCTGGGGAGGGTCGCCATACTGAGACAAGCTATCCTGACGCCAGGGCGGATGGGACCAGAAACGCACGCCACGTGCCAGTCCCGCCCCCAGGAGAAGCCGGCCACCTGGGGTGCGAGGGGGACGCGGCCCCATGGAACCCTCAGGTGCCCATGCCCAGCTTCAGTCCCTGCCTGAGATGAATCCTGCCTGCCTCAGCCAGAAGGCAGACAGGACAGAGAGAGCTGGCCGCGCCTGGGGCAGGACCTGCGTGCAGGCCTGGGCGGGGCCACCCAGGGTCCGCAGTCTGCACGCTGCTTCCCCACCTGGCAGGATGCAGAGCTGGGAGGACCGGTAAATCACAGGAAGCAGACAAAGGGCACCCTGTCCCCCATGCCCTCGGGCACACACAAACCAAAAGCCCACCACCCAGGCTGCATCCAGCCTCATCAGTGACATCCTCTAAATCCCTGCGTGGTCAGCCCCCACCGCACGGATGGGCAGGCCTCTCGTCCACCCCACCACCAATCCTCCCAGAACCCCAGGACCTGACCCTGGACAGGTGTGAACCTCTCTCAGTGCCCACCACAGCCCTGCAGAGTAAACCTCCACTTCTTCCTCTTCACTCCTTTTTTTTTTCTTTTTTTAGTCACGTTTTGCAGTGTAGCCCAGACTAGCCTCAAACTGCCAGCGATCCTCCTGCCTCAGTCTCCCTTCCCAAGCACTGGGATGAAGGCTGTGCCGCAGGACTGGCTCTTTTGTTTACTCTTGTCATTGCCTTTTTGATAAATCTGACTCTTGCTGCTCTTTGAGTGTCCTGCTTAACTCTTTGCAACTCCCCCAAAGACCGCCCCCCAATAATGTGAACACTGATTAGAGAGTAGGGAGCAGCAGAGTGAGCCTTTGACCCCAAGGGAGAAGGGGCTGTTCTGGGACTTTGGGCAGGACAGCAGCACGGAGAGGAAGAGACCTCACAGGAGGCGGCTGCTCACCCACCCCAGCCTGGGGACCTCCCTGCCCCCAGCTCCGCACCTTGATTCCAGGGAAGGTGATGGCAGAGGAGGCATAGGAGCCGATCATGAGTGCCATGAATGTGGAGCGCAGGTTCCCGAACATGTTGGGCAGCTGGGGAGGAAACGGCCATGAGCAGGGCATGGGGCTGGGTGCTTCCAGTGCCACCAGGGGCTCCCTGACTCAGTGTCCGGAAACACTGCCCCTCACCCATGGGAACTGTTTTCTCCCAGGGCTGCCCCAGCAAGTTGTTTGTGGAGCCCCTTTACTTTCGGCGGGGTCCTGAGGACTGGACCCGGAGCCTCCTGACATTCTTCAGATGACCCACGTCCCAGACCAAATGCCCTGGTCGTGTGATGCCCCAGTGCCACAGCGAGCCGGCTCAGAGCAACATTCATCTGTCTGGCCCTAATTGTGCCCCCTCCAGCCCACTGTCCTTCCCTGGTCACTGCATCCCCCAGCTGGGTAGGACCACAGATGCCACACAGAACCCATCCCCTCCCCCTAGGGGCACTGAGGCTGAGTAGATGGAGCTCAAATAGCTGTGAGCAGCCAGGCATGGTGGCATGTAGCTGTAATCCTAGTACTCAGGAAGCCGAGGCAGGAGGATCACCATGAGTTCTAGGCCAGCCTGAATTATAATATAATGAACTGAAGGCCAGCCTGAACTACACAGGGAGACCGTGTCTCGAAAAGTTAATTAATTTTTAAAAAATCAACTAGCTCTGAGAGAGTAGGTGATTAAACACGGATAGGAAAGGGAGGGAGCCCCTGGGCAGCAGTTAGCCTTCACCCTCTGCCAAGGACAACAGGTAAGGGTGCCAGGCCGGGGACCTCTGTCCCCAAGTGTCCTCAGGTACTGTCTCAGGCCAGCACCCTGGGCAGGGTGAGGCTGGCCAGGCTAACAATGGGCTGACTACGACTGGTACACTGGGAGCATGGAGGGCAGCATGTGGCACCTACCCAGGTGGCACTGTTACCAATGATCAGCCCACTGGAAAAAAAGAGTACTTGGAGGGGGCGTGGCCTGCGAGGGGTGGGGTGGGCGCCAGGCCCTACTATTGGCTAGAGATTATAGCCAGCTGCCAGCAGAGGTGGGACCTCTGAAGGGTGGGGCAGGGCGGGGCCAGCACCAGGCCTTACCATTGGCTGGAGATTACAGCCCCTGGGAGTGGAGCTGACAGTGGGGGCGTGGCCTATGGTAGTTGGGCGGGGCCAGAGAGGGATGGGGCAAGGTGGGGCCGCCATAGGGCCCTATGGTTGGCTGAAGATTGAAGCGGTGGGCGGAGCCGCTGCGGCTGCAGCAGGGCAAGGTTCGAGGTCAAGCCTCTGGCCAGGAAGAAAGGATTGGGAACTGAGCCAAGTTACACAGCCGGAGCTGGCCGCAGCAGAGAGGGGCTGGTAGGAAAGGATTGCTGCCTTGGAATTGTGAAATGTCCCCAGCTGGAATTAAAGGCTGCTGCTGGGGTGAGGAGAAACCGCCAAACACCCAGTTTGGCCTCAGTGGAGATAAACAACCCAGAGCAGGCGGGGAACTTTCCTTCCCCCTACCCTGGCCACCCGCCTAGGCCTTTTAACCCTTACACTCACACACGCGTAGAGACACACGTGCTCACCTGGGTAGATTAGCCCGCGAAGAGCCTGAGCCACGGCCAGGCTGGGGCAGCACCACACACCCTGCCCCGGGCGTCTTCCCCCACCCTGCGGTCCTAGCCTGTTGCCCAGTTCTCCCCACACTTGGACTACTGAACAAACTTAATTTACTGCTTCTGGGGCTGCCTGTGCTCCCTAACCCCGAAATGGGAGCTCCTGGAAGATGGGAAGTAGTGACTGACCTGTTTGTACTGCGGAGTCCCAGTGCCTAGAGAGAGCTTGGCAGACACGCGCGGACTCAGTGTGTATGAGTAGCCACACATGTGCACACAGTCTCATCCACGAGGGCACAGCCCACCCCACCCCCCACCTTAGCTGCCGCGTGCAGGTCTCACCCCTTCACCCCATCTGCACCTATGGATCCCCTCCCCCAGAATCCCCTCCCCTCTTGCCCCCCCACACTCACCGTGAGGGATGTGAATGTGAGGCAGATGCCAGCAAAGCCATTCAGGGACAGTGCCAGGAAGATCAGCTGGGACAGGGCTGGGAGGGGAGCGGGGCAGAGCAGGGTGTGGGACTGAGGTCACCATGTGCCTCCACCCACCCAGCTCATCCAGCGGAGGCCAGCAGCAGCTCACCTTCTGGGTTCTGGGTGGCCACAGCCATGAGGGCACAGGATGCTGCGAAGCAGGCACTGCAGGGACACAGGAGGGGGTAGCACTGACCCCAGCGCTCCCCATCCCCCACCCTGCCCTGCAGCGGCCCCAATTCACAGGCTCAACCACCTCACCTGCCCACCATCCGCAGGGGCCGAGGGCCGAAGCGGTCCATGAGGATCCCCAGGGGCAGGGTGGTGGCGCTCAGCAGGAAGGAGCCCACCATGAAGCCTAGGTTTAGCATCTCGTCCTGCTGGTCACAGCTGGGCCACTGGTGCTCCATCACCTGCGTGGCATTGGTGGTATTCTCCACTGGGAGGGGGAGTAAGGGGTCAGCACAGCAGGATTCAGGAAGGGGCAGCTCAACTTAGGGGCCTAAGGTCCACCCCGGCCTCTCCCTGCAGCCTGGAGTTGGACAATGTGGGTTGATGCGGGGGGCGGGGGGGAGGCTTGGAAACAGGAGGATCACACACACCCTCAGCCCAAGTGTCAACATCACACAAGCTCGGGCTATGCTGCCACCACCCTCAACCCCAGCCTTGTGGGAGGCTGAGCCAGAAGGATCGAAAAAGTTAAAAACAGAGCTGGGATGCGGCTCAGTGCAAAGGCCCTGGGTTCAGTCCCAGCATCAAATCAAAAGAACCTGGCTCAAACGAAATAGCGGGCATCGAGGTGTTTACCAAGGTATAATAGCCCCTTTATGTCCCAGCTTGGGGATGGAGGAGCCCCAGCAGGGAGCACCCCCTCATCCAAGGGCATAGTCCATGAGTGGTGCCTGTCACACTGACTCCTGGCAATCGTGGCAGCTCCTGCCCACCGAGCACCTCACTGTCAGAAAGGATCCTTGTCCTCAGTCACAGCAGCCCCAGCAAGAGTCGAAGATCAGGGTGTCTCCTGCCCTCCAGGGCCCTCCTGAACCCAACCTCGAGGTAAGCCACCAGCCTGGAGCAGTGGGACACAGGGTGACTTGGCTGAGTCACTGTAGCTGTCCCCACCAGTACCCTCTGTCTGCCCAGTACTGCCCAGGACAGACTCAGGGTGCTCCCAGGAAGCAGGTAAACAGGGTCCCTGCTACCACCACAGCCTTAGAAGCTGTGTGTCTTAGGCCTGAAGCCTCTGGTTTGTGCATCAGGCCCTCAGCCATCGAGGAGGGGCAGGCCAAGCCCAAGCCAGTGGACAGCGGTTTCTCACAGGGGCCGCCCGGAAGTGACCATGGAGACAGGAAACAGTAGGGTGATTGAGAGAGTGGGGCAGCTGGCGGTGCCCCAGAGCCCACCATGGAGAGCACAGAGCCTGGCTGCCTGGAGCAGGGCGATGCACACAGGTGCCAGCCCCCACCCAGGGGGAGAGCCAGGGCTCAGATGGCACAGCTTTGGGGGCCACAGTGATCTCTAGGACAGCTGCTCCTCCCTCCACCGGGGTGTGTTCGAGAGCCACACACTCTTGGATGCTTGCTGGATTTCAGCATACTGCTGGGACACAGGCAAAGCAAGAGATGGAGAGAGAGGTGCGTGCAGTGGTGCCAGGCAGCGCCCCAACCCATGTTGCTTGGTTGGCAGGGTTGACCCTGGGAGCACTGCTTATTGTAACTGGGTACCAGTTTAAACTCAGCAGTCAGCACATAAAACCCAGATTGCTGCATCTTTACACAGCCAGCCGGGCCCAGCTGAGGCAGAGGGTCCCCAAGTCCAGGAGTCCAAGGTCAGCCTGAACAGCATGGCAACACGCTGTCTCAAAGACAGTGTCAGGAAGATCTGGCCTTGGCGAGCTGGCAGAGTCTCCCCAGCACCCCAGCCAGGCCCGGCCTCCTCCCAGGGATGACCCTGCTCTTTTGGCTCCCAAGCCTGGGCTAGCTGACACCTGCCGGCTGGCTCTAACCTGCCTTTGGTTTCGAAACCCCAGAACCAGACGTCACCCCTCCCTCCAACTCTTACACAGTCAAGTGACAGTGTCCCACCAGCTCGCAACAAACACCAGCCTCTCCCACATGTTCCTTACCACACCCTAAAAAGTGAATATAACCCAGGCATGGGGAGTGCACTGTAATCCCAGCACCCTGCGGGGGCTGAGGCAGGAGGACTGCAAGTTTGAGCCCAGTCTGGGCAACTAATCCATTTAGTGAGACCTTGTCTCAAAATTTAAAAATTTAAAAAGATGTGGGGGTGTCCATCCCTAATACTGCAAATAAAACACCCACAACGGTCACCACGATGGCTGATGTGACACAGCCTCGGGAGCGAAGCTGCCCCTCCAGCTTCCACAGAAGCAGTGGGGTGTGTGACGGGATGGGGCGGGACAGGACAGAACAGGACAGGGAGGATGTTCACCCCCCCCATCTTGTTTACTGTGGAAGACCGGATGTCCCAAACCAAACTTTCTTCTCTGGTGGGCTAGCGAAAACCAGCTGCCTACTACCACAGCTGCTGCCAAAGGACCTCTGACATCACCTAATCTCTCCCCTGGCACCATAACTGTTGACAATTGTCATGACAATGGCTCAAAGAAGTCAGGAAGTGAGCAAGAAGTAATCAGCCCCATGCCGGTCATCCCAGCACTCTGGGAGGCTGAGGCAGGAGGACTGCAAGTTGAACTCAGTGAGAAAGCTTCTCCCCTGCACTCAGTTTATCTTCTCTCCACGACATTCTCACCCCCATGGGTAGAATCTAAAAACCTGCATTTCTGTCTCTATTCACTGGCCCCTAAGTAAACTGTCTCTCCTTTTAAAGCTCTGGCTGTGAGATGCGGAAGGAAAACCGGTATCTCCACTGGGGCTCGCTCTTAGGAGACGGGCCAGCCAGCTGGGTGACACATTCGGCCGCTTAGTGCTGAGGTGGACTCCCAGGCAGAGGAAGCCGGGCCCTTGGGGGGACTTGGGTGGCATATGGGTGAGCAAGTGCCTGCAGAGCACATGTGCGGGCGAGAGGCGCGCATGGACTCGAGGGCGTGTGTAAGGAGCATCCTTCCGAGCACTCAAGGCCACTGCGCCTTAAATAACACCTGTGCACACGGAAATGGTTAAGCTGTACCAGGGCCCCAAGTCTGCCCCTGGTGCCCCAAAGCTGCTCGGGGAGGCGCTGGGGCTCTGTGTGGCCCCTCTCTGAGAGGGGGACACTGTGCTCTGCCACTGGGAGGCCACGGAGCAGGTCTGTGTGTCTCTCCGCCAGCCTCCCCTCCGAGACCCTGAAGTGACCCTAAAAACACCTCTCCAGCAGCTCTCCACGGGTTCTGTGCGTGGCCCGCAGTCCCTCTGCCCAGGACAGCCGCCGCAACACCTCCATGGCAGACCAGCAGCAAGGACGGCGGTTCCGACCGGCAATAGCAAATGACTCACGAACTTGAGTGACCACTCGAGCATTTGGGCACTTAGCTCTGGACACGCAGTAGCGAGTAATCGACTGAAACACCACTGCCCCAATCCTGAGCTCCGATGTTCTCACAGGTGGATGGATGACTTGTCGGGGTGCACAACAAAAAAGACAGAAGCCAGGTGTTCCGGCGCACACCTGTGATCCGAGCACTCTGGGAGGCTGAAGCAGGAGGATCACAAGTTTGAGCCCAGCCTGGATTATACAGCGACTTAGCAAGAAATTGTCTCATTCTAAAAATGGGCTGGACTGCAGCCCAGTGTGGAGGCCCCGAATTCAGTCCCTCATGCTGTCCCCACTTAGGAAGGGGAGGGAAGGGGAGCTGAGACAGAGGCAGTGCCCAGAGAACCCCAAAGCCTACATCAATGACACCTCAATAGTGAGTTCCACACTTGTTGATCCTATGTAAGACCTGCTCAGTGGCATCACTGAACTCTCATTCTGTGACAGTACGGTGACAACTGTCCACTCTGTTTTACAGACTGGGAGAGACACAGAGCTCCAGAGGGCCCTGGAGCCAAAGTGGCGTCCCCACCCACTCTGCAGGATAGGAGCCACCTGTTCTCTCCACTCCTGTCCACAGCATCCCTGGGTGGTGGAGACCAGGGGTCCCTGTGCCGAAGAGTGGTGAGTGGCTCAAGTCACGTGACCAGCACAGAGCAGAGCAGGAAGCCGAGCCACCTGCCATCAGGAAGATATTCCTGGTCTCAACCCGAGTCCTGGGGTCACTGTGGAACAAGGCTCCAGGAAGCACCTGTGCTCAGGCAGCATGGGTAGGATGTGACAGGAACATCACCCTGGGTCTACTGGAAACCCTGCCAGGGAGGGGAGAGCCAGAGTGGCAGCCAGCTGGGGACACAAGCCCTGGGGCGCTGCTGCCAGTGCCGGGAGAAGCCTGGCAAGAGCTTGTGTCAGGCTTTAAAAACAGGACGGGCATGCAGCTCAGGCAAAGGCTTTGAAGGTCAGTAAGCAAACAAATATAAAGAGCCAGGCATGGTGTCGCACTCCAGTGATCCCAGCACTCGGGAGACTGAGGCAGGAGGATTGCTCCAAGTTCAAAACCAGCCTGGGCTACAAAGCCAGCCTGAATCACATTGCAAGACCCTGTCTCAAATAGACCTAAATAAATAAATAAAATAAAATAAACATCCAGACATAGTGGCACCCATGTGTACAATCCCAGTACATGGGACGCTGAGGCAGGAGGATTGACATGAGTTCAAGGCCAGCCTAAACTGCACAGCACTCTGTCTCCAAAAGAAAGCAAAGAAGTTAGTTGTCTGCTGCTTTAAAAAGTGCAAGTGAAGGCCGAGGATGTAGCTTAGGGGCACAGGGCCTACCTGGTCAGCATGAGGTTGTGAGTTCAATTCCTGGTACCAATAAAAAAAAAAGTGCAAGTGAAGGGATGGGCCCTTAAAGGGGAAGCAGGTGTTTTGGGGTGACAGGGCGTGTTAAACAATGACTGGCCCTGGTCACTGGGGTGTGTTGACTGCTCAGCCCTCCTCCAAAGGGATGGTGTAAATTCCTCTGCAACAAGGCCACTTTAGGAAAACACTGCCTCCCGCAGCTGGAGGAGGCAAGAAGGCGCCACCAGCCCGGCGCACCACGAAGAAGCCATCGCCATCAGGGCCATCGGGCAGCAGGGGCCAGGTCCACCCCCGCTCCAGGGACAGCTGGGGACTGCAGCACCGGGCCTCCTGTGGGCTCCAAGGGCCCCCAGGGCCCTATCTCCTGCCCTCAGGCCTCCTCTGGCAACTGCCCCACCTTCCTAGGTGGCCCAGCCCTGGGGTTGGGGCCCGCAGGCGCAGGCAGGAGGCCATCTCTCACTGTCACCTGTCACCTCCCACAGATGACCCTGGCAGGGCCCAGGGGGAGCAGTTAGATCAAGACCTCCCGCCTCCGCACAGGGCAACTGGTTTTCCCCACAGCAGCCCAGCTGTCAGGCGGCACGCGGGGCTTGCCCAAGCCCAGCGACAGCAGAGCAGAAGTTCAGTGTTTAGGGCAGGAGTGGGCGGGAAACCCTGCTGGGGGGGAGGACCTGGCTCAGAACCCTGCCCCCCCCCTCGTGCGCGTCCTCCCGCGCTCTCTCCACAGCACCCAGGAGGGAGAAGGCTGGGGCAAGGGGAGGGCAAGGTGCCCCCCTTCCAAGGAAAGCCCGTGAGCCCCAGACTTGGGCAGCCCCTTCCCGCCTGGCCCTGCAGATGGCCCTGGGCTCACAGCCTGCTCCCTCTAGGTCAGGGCCACTCCCACAGGCCAAGGCCACTGGAGCGGGAAACCGCAGTCCTCTCCATACCCAGCCTGCAGGAGAAGGGCTCCGACTGCAAATGGGGGCTCGAGGAGGTCACCACGTGTCCATCTGCTCTGGGCGCCTCGCAAGCGCCCACCTCTTAATCCCGAGGCAGGGGCTGGAGCTGACCCTCAGCACTGCAAATAAATAAATAAAAAACTGGCCCAACTAGGTGCCCCACTTCTGTTTGGTTCTGCTTTCTGCGTTTTGAGTCAAGGTCTCAGTAGGTAGCCCAGGCTGGCCTTGAACTTGCAATCCTCCTGCCTCAGCCTCCCCAGTCCTAGGTGTGCAGGCACCCTGAGAAGGTGCAGTGGCACCCTGCTCCGACTGTAAGTTCTCACTCGCAGGATCTGGGCTCCCAGCAAGACAGCTGCAGTCAGGAGTGAGCGTGAGAGCGGACAGCTCGCTCGCCACTCTTGCCCTGCAGCAGCGCAGAAGTCAGGGCGGAGGCCGGCCCGCTGCCCGCCCGGCTTCGCGGCTTCCTACCTGGGCACAGGCTGGAGTAGACGCCCTCCTGCTTCAGCATGAGGAGCAGCGAGCCCCAGCCCAGCAGCACGGCGGAGAAGAAGAGGTTCTCCAGCACGGCGGTGCCAGCCATCCACCAGCGCCTGCGGTACGCCCGCGCCAGCGAGGGGGCCATGGCGCTGCCCGCGGGGACTCGCGCGCCCAGCCCGGTGTCGTAGCCCCTCCGCGGCCCCGCGCTGCCCGGCCGGCGCTGCCACGTGGAGCAAGCGCGCGGGCGCAGGAAGTCGCCGGCCCAGGCGGGCGAGGAGGCGCGCACACCCCGGCGGGCGCCCTCCGGCTGCACCTGGGGGCCGGGCTCGGGACCCGCGTGCGGAGGGTGACAAGTGTCCCCGCTCGGCTCCGCACGAGGAAGTGGCCTGGCGGGAGGAAGGGGAGGGCCGGGCGGGGCGCACCCCGCCGCGCAGTCCGCTCCCCTCCCACCCTCCCCCTCTGCCGGCTCGGGTTTCGCGCGCACGTGACCGTCCGGCCAGGGGATGCTGTCCCTGGGCGACCGCTCCCCGACCCGCCTCCCTTTTGAGTCGCGGGCGGGTTTGGGGGCTGGAAGCCGGGGTGTCCGCGTTGCAGCGGACCGGCCTGGGTCACCCTGGACCCCTGCCTGAATGTCTCTGAGCTCCTGTTTTTATTCTCTGTAAATGTAGGGAGCAACGGATGTTCAGGGCCCACCTGCTAAGCAAGGGCATCGGGATGCAGGCAGGGGTGGCGCACACCTGTCATCCCAGTATCTGCAAGGCTGAAGCTGGAGGATCCGCATGAGTTGCACCCCAGCCCGGGGGACACAGTGAGTTCAAGGCCGGTCTGCATGGCTCTTGGCAGGGTAAGCAGAATAAATGGTCACTGCTGGAGCACCTGTGTTATTTCAGACCTGGCAACTTCCATCCCCTAAGTGACTGACCCTCGGTGATTCTCAGCGTTGTCATCGTGAGACATGGGAGGGTCCTTGAGGTGATGGTAAGTACCCTCAGGTACAGATGTGCACCTCCTGCCACACATCTGAAGGGCAACAGGCGGCCCTGAGCCCCTGGAACCTAAGCCACACAGGAAGCTCCAGAGGAGTCCCGAGACAGGAAGCGACAGCACAAGCAACCGCTGTTTGGTTCCCCAAAATGTACACATTAAATCCGGAGGACTTGAGGCCTCACTGAAACCTCATGGGTGACCTTTGATGGTTTCACTTCTTAAAATCCAGCACCTGGTGGTTGGGGTTGGAGAGAGTCCAGACCAGGCAGCTTGCCCAGAGGGTGGAAAGGCCTGGAGTGCATCCCCAGGACACAAGAAGGCCCCCAAGTCAAAATCAAACTCCTTAGCCGGGTGTGGTGGTGCTCGCCTGTAATCCTAGACTTTGGGAGGCTGAGGCAGGAGAATCACAAATTTGAGCTCAGTCTGGGAAACTTAGCAAGGGGGTGAGACTTGATCTGATATAAAAAGGGTAGAGAGCACTTTGGGCGGAGCTCAATCCACAGTCCCAAAGAGAAAAGAAAAAGACCCCTTCCTCAGCACTGCAGCCCAAGGGCGCCTGGAATTCTCTGAGAATAAACAGCACTGCTAATCCGCCCTGACCATGCATGTGGGAACCTGCCACACCACTGCACGGAGGCTCAGGTGGGGTCAGCCTTGCCCTGGAGGCTCTGGCTGCCTCTCCTACTCCCCCCACCCCCACCCCGGCCGCACACCTGCGGGCTGCGTCCCTGGCGCGTGAGCAGGTGTGCAGCACAGAGCTGGCGGGAGAGCAGGTGTGCAGCCGGCTGCAGCCCGGCGCCCTGCTCCACACCTGCTCCTCCAGGTGACAGAAGCCATGGCCAGGCCGGAGTCCTTCCTGTTGTAAAGCCTCAGGGGCTGGGCTGGGGCCTCCCTTGCCTGCCTTTCCCCCTGCGTGGAGCCCCTTGTGGGTCTGGAAGGAGCCACTGGTCCTCCCTGCCCAGCAGCTGTTTCGGGTGACGGCGCATCTGCCGCGGTCATGGAGCCTGCCCTGCAGTGAGCCAGGTACATGGTGGTTGAGCGAATGAAAGGCAGTGGCAGCAACCGAGCTGAATTTGCAGGCCAGATCACCTGAGAATGATCTCCAGGAAGCTTCAGACTTCTCCAGTGGGAGGCAGAAGATGCAAACTCCTGAATTCTAGCTTCTCCCCTACCCCTGAGCTACGTCACCAGACCCTTCCCCTTCTTTGCACTTTGAGACAATCTTACTGAACTGCTCAGGCTGACCTGGAATTTGCAACCCTCCTGTCTCAGCCTCCTGAGCTGCCGGGATTACAGGCATGCATTGGGGCACACAGCTAGTTGTTTCTTTCTGACAAAGGGGGCAGATACACTTGAGCTTGTGTTCTGTAAGCAGAGGAGACACTGGAAAGCAGCGACTGAAGCCATTTAGGAGGCCACTGACAAGTTCCTACTTAGAATTTTAAAAAGAAGCTGGGTGTGCTGGCACAGAACTGTCATACTACGTGGGGGACTGACAGTTGATGGTCAGCTTGTGACCCCAGCTGACCTGAATCAGCGAGCTGCTGGGTGTGAAGGGCCCAGCTGAGGACTGTTGTCAGCATGAAAAGGAGACCTGAGGAGGAGTGTGTGATGCTGTTGGTTCTCCCATTGCTGTGGGTTCTCACTTTGAGCATCGCTTCCTGGCCCGAGGGGAAGATGTGTGCTGTTCAGTCTCCAGGAGAAGCTTGTCACATTGGTTTCTTGATAGGAACTCAACTGTTATCATCGGAGGAGCTTGGGACTTCTTTGTCACTGAGGATGGCTGTGGCACTTTTCAGGGGAGCCCTGGTCCTTATTTTGAGCATCACTTTTTGACTCCAGTACGGAACCCTCAACCTAAGGGCACAACTCCTTCACCCCACTGGCACAGACTTTCTAGCTTCCACTGCTGATCTTCAGGCCTTCCCAGCACAGATCCATGAAACAGACTTGCATGAGTCCTTGTTGTGGGCTCTAGGCCTCCGGTTGGACTGGTGGGGGTCGCTGTCAGGGGCACTGGGTCTTAGGCTGGACTCATGCAGGACACTGCTGTTGGATCTAGGCTCTCAGCTGGATTCCTTGAGTCTTAGTGTGTGGACAGATCTCTTGCACTTCTTGTATTTAACTCTTTGGGTGATTATAAAATAATTCTGTAAATTATGAGTCCTGTATTACATTGTTTGCCTTGCAAACCCTGACTACAACATCCCAGCACTTGGGAGGGAGGCTGAGGGATGAGGGTTACTGTGAGTTGTGGGGGCTGGTGACCCTGCAGGAACTCCACAGCTTCGCACCTGGGCCCTCGCAGCTCGGCACTGCATCTCCAGCACCCACTCTCCAAGGCCAGCACCTGATTCCGTGCCATGTAGGGGACTCAGCCCAAAAATCACGTGCCACACACCACGCATGAATAATGCAAGGTGGACATTGGGCTGGGACGCCGCTGGGCGCTCCTCACACAGGAACAAGAGACTGACCACAAGGGGCTCCGGGCCCATTACCCTGGCAGCACAGAGCACTAGCAGCTAGTGACCTGTCCGCTGGGAGGAGACTCCAAGGCCGGCCCCGGGGAGGAATGAAGCAGAAGGAGCGGGCACGGGAGGCCTTGAGTGATGGTGCTGATGGGAATCGGATTCGCCCTTGCCAGAGTCCAGTGGAGGGCGGGAGGGGTGGGCTGCGGATGGGCGCGGGGTTTCTTCTTAGAGCCGAAAGTGTGTTGCTCCAAGTGGCAGGCAGCACATTACACAGGAGGGAATTGTACAGCATGTCCGTCATGGTGTAGCTCAGCCGTGCATCGTGAGCCAGGGCTGGAGAGCGGATGAGATGCAGGCCATCTTCACAGAGAGGCATACAGGGGCGAGGGTCACACGCTGGGGTCACACACACAGGCCGAAGGAGAACTGCATTGACTGGAAAACGTGTTATCTAAAAGAACCACTGCCCTGAAGCCCCGAGAAATCTCCCTCGCCAGGAGCACACGTACCCCACCGTCCTCGCCGTTCTCTGTAGCAGCTCTGGAGTCCTTTTTCCTGAGTGTCTTTAGTCACACTGTCCTGGCTACCTTTGAATGACCCAAATCTATTCAAAACATTGACCTTTCATTATTACTTTGACCTTGGGAAAGAGCCGGAAGTCCCAGGGTTTCAGATCCAGTGATCAAGACGGGTGAGGACACAGCATCCTGCTTCCAGACTCACTGGGGGGTTTTTTTGTTTTGTTGTTTTTGTTTTTGTTTTTGTTTGGTCTTTTATGAGACAGAGTCTCACTGCAGTTCAGGCTGCCTTGAACTCACATTGTAACCCAGGCTGGTCTGGAACTCAAGTGATCCTCCTGCCTCAGCCTCCCAAGTGCTGGGGTTACAGGTGTGCGCCACCACACCTGGCTTACTCACTGTATTTTTTTAATCACACCTCATAAAGACCTCCAGGAGCTGAGGATTTAACTCAGTGCATAAGTGCCTGCTTGGCAAGCAGGAAGTTGTGAGTTTGATCCCCAGTACCCTCCCCAAAAAAAACCCTTCAAGAGAGAGAACTCCAGAGCTCCTGCAGAAAGAGAAAAAGAGACAAGAATGATGGGGTGATGTGCTGGACCTGAGGGGGAGCCTCTTGAAGGGTTCTTGGCAAGGTAACAATTGTTTAATTACCGTGTAGCTTTCCCATCAGAACCCTCTGCCACCCTGTAACCGGGGTGGGGCTTGCTCTGAGCCCTCATGGCGATGCACAGGCTGAGACCTGAGACAGCTCCTGGGTCGGAACCAGTAGCATCCGTCACCTTCACGAGTGGGATGCAGTGGGACTCGGGGCTCAAGGATCCCCAGCCCCAGGCCTCTTGCTGTTCTAGAGGGCAGGACCTGGGGCAAAGGCGCCACAGGGTGAGGTGCAGCTGGAAGGCTCTAGGGTCCTCTGTGGGCTGAGAGGTGCTAGGTCCCTCAGGCCCCTTTGTCCCTGGCTGGGGAACCCTGCTGCTCTGCAGGATCGCCATCCGCACACACCAGAGGAGGGGCACGGACCCCGATATGGCTTCCCTAAGCCCCCACCTTCAGTAACACTTAGCACAACTATAAAAGCCTGTTGTTAGCACCTGTCTCCCTGACCAGATTTTTCAATCTTCCTTCTGTTAGTAAAGTGCTTGTCACAGACTCAGCTCAGCCACAAGAGCACGTATGGAAACCTCCGAACAGCATGCTGATTGTCTGAGCCCACAGAGTGAGCGCCACACCTTTTGTCCTGGTTTTGTTGTTGGTTGGTTGGTTGGTTGGGGTGTTTTTGTTTTTTTGAGTCAGGGTCTCACTATATAGCCCAGACTAGGCTTAAACTCACAGTGATCCTCCTGCCTCAGCCTCCTTGGTGTTGGGAAGACATGTATGCACCACCACACCTGCAAGGGTCTTTTTTTTTTTTTTTTCCTGGAAAGGGTCTTGAAACATTTTTGATCTTGGCTCCTCTGAGTCTGGTGGGCTGGGACTCTGTAGCAGGTCAGGGACCCGGGATCGACTCCCTTGCTCCGGGCGGTCGCTGCTCTTCTTGGGCTGAGGACGGAGTGCACCTCGGCTCCTCACCTCAGCCTCCTTGGAGCTTGGCTCAGAACACGGCTCCGGTAGCTGGAGGCGACAGAGCCGAGACCCTGCAGTCTTTGCTCCTCCTGCGGCTTCTGGACCCCAGTTTTCTCCCGGTTGCCCTAGAGAATGCAGGGTCCCCACAGCTGGCTGGGGCAGGACCCACCTCTGGCTGCAGGCGCTCCCCAAGCACCCCACACAAAGCAGGCCGCCAAGTCCTGCAGATGACACGTGACGCGCTGGAGCCGGGCCCCCACCCCGGAGTGGTGGCCGAGGTGGCCTCGGGTCCCCGCGGGGACCCTGGTGCCATTGCCTGCTTCCCACCTTGGCCGTGGTGGCACACACCTGTCATCCCAGCTCTGTGGGCGATTTAGCCAGACCCTGTCTGAAAACAGACTATAAATAGGCAAGCTGCGGGGGGTAGCTCAGGGCAAAGGCCGTGGGCTCAATGCCCCGTCCTCGGGGAAACCCGGAACAGCCGTTTAGAGCATTTCGCATGCGACTGCAGCTCAGGGCATGCTCCGCTCCTGCGGCTCCCCCTCCCTCCCTGTCCCTTGCCGCATGTTGCTGTCGCTGATTTGAACACGAAGGACTGAATGGATCTCAGAGGAGCAGACCTGGGCACACATCGCCACCTGCTGGCCCCAGGGTGAACTTCGGCGCCCGCGAGGACAAGGGTCCAGCTTGCACCGAGCCACCCTGTGGTCCGTATCCTGCCAGTTACCACAGAAAAGACTGACCTCTGCTCGCTTTTGTGATCCTTAAGCTTTGCACCGAGCTACATCCCTACGCATTTTTAAAAAACATTTAAGACAAAGTCTCAAGTTGTCCCGGCTAGGCTCGATCCTCCTGCCTCAGCCTCAGGACTGGAATGACAGGTGGGCACCACCACACCCGGGTGAGCTGCCTTTTTGGGTAGAGGCACTTTCCCAGGTGCTCTAGTTAACGCTCACAACCACCTAACGAGACAGCTACCTGGACTCTGATCTCACGGATGGGGAAACTGAGGCATGGAGCAGTCAAACATCTCACCCAGATCACACAGGAGGAAAACCTCGCAGGAGACTCAAGCCCAATTGTCTGGCTTAGACCTGCACTTGTGAGCCCCAAATAATCCCGTTATCCCATCACTACACCCACCTCCGCCATGGCTACTTTGAAGGATGCCTGAACCCCAGGCATCCCCAGAGCCCATCAGAAGCAACCCACACTGCAAGCCAGGGTGGCAGGGGACCCTTCCTCTGTGGGACAGCGTGTACAGGTGGACAGCTGCCAAGCTGCCCCAGGTGGCCACTCCCCTCCTGAGACCCCGGCTAGCAGCCCGGGGCAGGGGCGAGCTGGGTGCAGAGTGATTGGGGTGGAGCTGAATGGCAGCAGCACAGCCCCGGCCCTCCCTGGACTGTGTGCCTTGGAGCTGGGCCCTGCACTGTGCCAGACTCCCGTCCACCTGCTGGGACCAAAACAGCAGGAATGCACCCAACTCCAGCTCTGCGGGAGACCAGTGCCTCGAGTACCCCAAAGTCCTCCCCTCACTCTGGACAGACTTAACCTGCTGTGCTGGCCACCACCTGCAGCAGCTCTGGAGTCCTTTCCCAAGTTGTGTTTTGTTTGGGTTTTTTTTTTTTTGGGGGGGGGTCTCACTATGCAGCTCAGGCTAGCCTCAAACTCATGATGAACTTCCTGCCTCAGCCTCCTGAGTGCTGGGATGACAGGCATGCACTACCATGCCCAGCTCTGTCTTTACAAGGTGTGGAATTAAAATATATGGTGACTGATGCTACTGAGTGCCATCCAATGGCAAGGCAGGCTCCTAAAAACATGACCCTGTGTCCTCATCCACCTCATCACCAGATCTGGCACCAAATGATTCCAGTTCTTCCCCAGTCAAAGTGACCCCGAAAGGTCAACATCGGGAATCAACTCAGGGAAGCCCAGCTGAAGACACTCAGGAAAGAGGACACCAGAGCTGCTACAGAAAGTGGCGAGGACGGTGGGATGCATGTGCTCCCAGCAAGCGGAGATCTGGAGAGGAACTAATGGCACTGCACCTTGTCTTATAGCAAAACCTTTAAACACTTAGCCATTCACTGTGCTTTTCAGTCCTGCACGGAACTCCCCATCCCCTCCTCTACATAGCTCCCGTCATCTGTGGAAAGGCTCACCTGCCTCCACTCCACTGCAAGCTGCTTGTTCGGTTGGTTTTGAGACAGGATCTCACTGTGTAGTACAGGCTGGCATCAAACTTGCAGTGATTGTCCTGCCTCAGCCTCCTAGGTCTTGGGGTGACAAGCATGCACCACACCTAGCTCGTTTTTAAAAATATTTAGTGCTTCCTATATCTAGTCATTATTCTACACTCAGTAAATATTTTTATGTGCCTTACTAACTCATGTAATCCTAATAGCCCTATGATCATACTCATTTTACAGCTGAGGAGCCTGAGATGCACAGAAAACCCACATTCAGGGCCACGCAGCAAACAGCGACCTCAGGTGCAAAAGGAGGCTGTTGTACCAGTGTGTGCTCTTAAAATGCACTGGACTCCCTCTGCTGGTAGAGGCTGATTTTTTTTTTCCTTTTTTGACTCAGGGTCTCACTATGCAGTCCAGATTGGCCCTGAGCTCAGTATGTGGCCCAAACTGACCTCAAATTCTTGGCAATCCTCCTGCCTCAGCCTCTCAAGGGCTGGGATTACAGCCTACACCACCACACCAAGCTGTGTCTCATTTCTTTGCTCCCAAAGGCCAAGCACATTGCTTTGCACACATGAGGCATCAAAAGCATATTTAATATATACACATATACACACAAGCCATACTTAGGCCACCCCGGGCACACCACCGGCCTCATGCGGGCCCCGAGCTCTGCTGCACCCTCTTCATCAGCTCCTCGTCCTGCATGGACAGCTCAGTCAGCTTCTTGCCCATGCGCTCGTGAATATCCAGGTACTTGGAGACGCATCGGTCCAGGCACACGGACTCGCCCTTGGACAGCTCTGCCTCCTTGTAGTGGGGCGGCACGCACTTCCGGTGGCAGGCGTTGGTCATTCTGGGGGAAGCGGGGTGAAGTGGCGTCAGCAGCATCCTAGTGCATCCCAGGACCCCCCCAGTCATCCCGGACTCCTGCGTGACTTCCGTCCCCAAGTCTGTACCCCTGCCGTTTTAGACGCAGCCTGCATATGTGAGCAACAGGAGAGAAGTGTCAGGCACCCACCGCTGTGCGCCCAGGGACCCAGGCGCCCTGTGGGGCGGGCATAGCCCTTACCCTCCTTTCATGGCTGCAGAAATGAGCCTTGGGAATTCACCAAGGCCCACACAAGAGTCATAAGGTGACTTCACAGCTGCCCAGGAGGCTCATCCTGATTCACAGTTATCAAGAAAAAGCAAGGGACCCAGGGAGCTGAGCACAGCTATCTGACCCCCACATGTGGGGCTCGCCTGCATTAGTATCTGTGTCTCCAGGAACTGAGATCCGCTATGACATCCCTTTCCCAGACGAGGAAGATGCCCAGGGATACTGCTGCTGCCTGCAGCAGACACAACTTGCTCCCAAATCTGCCCAGTGGTGACAAGCAGTCACTGAGGGGTGACACTGAGGTACTGTCTCACTCCCACATGGCTACTCACCAGCTGTGGAGGCGAGAAGGTTATTTAACCTCTATTTCCTCACCTCAAAATGGCACAAACCCACTGGAGTATCCTGAGGGTTAAAAAAGGTAACACAAGACATGGACGGCAGCCCTGAAATGTGAAAGGAGCCAGAGGGTACTGGGGAATGAAAATCATCCAAGTATGTAATGTGCCTGCACAAGTCCGCCAAAATGAGACCCAAGAATCTGCATCACAAAAGTTAAAAAAAAAAAAAAAAGATGCTAACAATAGATTAAATTATAAAGCCAGGTGCAGGGGCAGATGCCTGTAATCCCAATTCAGGAGGCTGAGACAGGAGGATTGTCACGAGTTTGAGGCCACACAGTGAGTTCATGGTCACTCTGAGCTACAATGAGACTGTCTCAAAAAAAAAAAAAAATCCACGTTTTACCTATTACAGAAGCTCTACTATATTTCACTGCATGGATCTCATATAAGATATGCATCGTTTCTGTTTTTGATAGACAAATGTTTCCAGCTTGAAGCCAGTAAAACTACTGCTGCTATGTTTATGTTTAAAAACAAAAACAAGGCATATAAAATGCTTGTCAAGTGTCCAAGTTGACAAAATGTTAACTACTAACCGGGCAGTGTCACAGGTAAACGCACACCTGTAACTGGAAAAGAACGAAGCCCGGGCTGGCGTTGCTCGTCCAGCCCTGCTCGGCTCCTTCATGCCGGTAGCCATCCCCATCGAAGTCCCGGGCCCACTCGGGCCCACCGCGGGCTCCCCAGCGCCGGCTGCGCTGCTCACCTGTTGTACATGTCGGCCATCATCTCCACTTCCAGCTCCGCCGCTAGCTGCTGGGCCCGGAGCGGGTCCATCGAGCCCGGCCCCGCCGCGGAAGACCTGGTTCTGGACAGACACGGCCGTGAGCAGCGCGCTCGCGTCCCCGCCTCGCGCCCAGGCCAGCGGATCGGAGGACACACCAGCGTTCCCGGCTGGGCCACCGCCTCGGAGGACGGTGGAAACTGAGCCGGGGCACACTGCCCGGCCCAAGGTCACACGCGAAGTCCCGCGGGAGCGGCTGGGACTCCAGTCCCGGCGCCTGATACCCTGTCGCGTCCAGGGCAGCCCCGGCCGGCAGATCGGGAAACCGAAGCCGCACAATGAAAGCCACGCGCGTGGACCTCCGGGGGGGGCCCGGAATTCGATCCTGACACTGAATCGAGGACCCCACAACCCGACTCAAGGCGGCACTGGGGCAGTGGCTACATCGTTACTGGGTCCCTAGGAGGCCTGAAGCAGAACTCACTCACCACGGCCTGGAGCGAGCCACCACGCCCCGGGCGCCGCCAACCTCGGGCAAACTTGATTGTACCAGGTCGCCAGGTGCACTGGTACAGCACGCCGGAAGCACGTGGATCACTTCCGGGAGAGAAGTTCCACCTCCTCTCTGACCCGGAAGGAAACTCCTACGAGGCGGTGCTGGGAAGTCGGCTACCATAGAGAGGGAGCTGAGCGCCGGCCGAGAGGGGAGCCGACGTTCAAATTGCTAGAGGGGATCCGATGTACCATAGAGGCCTTGCGTGGGGAGCGAGCGCCGTAGCTGGTCCAAGCTCGGGTCGCTGGGGTTGTCACAGAAACGAGTTAGACAGACTGGCTGGGGCAGTGGCGTGGCGGCCGAGGTGGGCGACCTCACCCTCCCGGCCAGGGCGCGGGTGGAGCGGGGAGGGAGGACGCGGCTCTCAGCTTGTGTTGCGCGTTAGACGCACCCGGGACGCTTTCTGCAAGTGGACCCGGCCTGCAGTGTCCGCGTGCCCGGGATCCCAGCCTGCGGCTGCATTTGAGAACCAGTACCCGCGGTACTCGGCGTGACGGCTGCCGGGCGTGGTCGTCCGCCCCACCTCGCAGCCCTGGGCACCCTCCTGGGGTGTCTGCGTGAGGAGCCGAAGGACTTGGGGAGCTCTTCAGATTCCTCCATCCACACCACTTAGGACTTTTTTGTGTGTGATTTTTTTTCACGTAATTTATCAGTTAAACTAAATTTACAACATGTAAATTTATGTTTGAGACAGGCTTCCCAATATAGTCTAGAGTGGCCTTGAATTTTGGATCTTCCTGCTTCAGCCTCCAAAGTGTCAGGATTCCAGGCTTGCACCATCACACCAGACCTGTAAAATGTAAATCCATGATGCGAGAATACACAGCCAGCCGGGTGTGGTGCCACACGCCTGTAATCCCAGCACTTGGGAAACGGAGGCAGGAGAATTGTTGCGAGTTCGAGACCAGGCTGGGCTACAGACTGAGCTTGTAGTGAGACTCTGTCTCAAAAGCCAAAACAATAATAATAGTAGTAGTAAAAGAGAGAATACTTAGCTCATGAGAGAAGGGGGCTGCATGCTTTCTATAGTAGGGACATCAATATTTTTCTGTAATTATCCCAAACAGTCCTGACTTGGGAGGCCAGGTGTGGCCCTCTACCAAGCCACTCCCCCACCCCTGCTGTCCAGATCTGAAACATCAGGCCTATTACTCGTGTTTGTCACATCCTGTGTCCCAATTCTTTTAAGACTGAAGTGCAGGGCTGGGGATATAGCTCAGTGGCACAGTATCTACCTGGCAATTGAGAGGTTGTGAGTTCGATCCCTAGTACAAAAAAAAAAAACAAAAACTGAAGTACAATTTTGTACAGTAAAGTGTGTAAAATACACGAATCTCAGGCTTAGTTTTATGCTGGGGATTGAACCTAGAGCCCCATTCATATTCCACAACTGTTCAACCATTAAACAAAGACCCAAGCTCTATTAAAATTAATCTTTAAGATACTTACACATTTATAAAGCATACCCACATCAATTTATAACATACTTCCTGTACTCCAGGCAGGCGCTTATGCCACTGAGCTAAATCCCTGGCCCACTTCCTGTGCTCCAGAAAGTTTTCCTTGTTCCTTCCCAGTTAATATGCCTTCTCGTGACATTATCACTCTCTGACTTTTACCACTAACAGTTACTGTACTTTTGCCTGTTTGTGAAGTTTATCTAAATGGAAATAGGCCTTTTTGTTTTGTGCCTACTTCTTTAGCTCCAAGGACTGGCTGTAAAATTTCATCCATATTTTTAAAAAAATATTTCATCCATATTATTGTGTATATCTGTTGTTCGTCTTTATGTTTTTTTGAGAGCGGGTCTCAGTCTGTAGTTCAGGCTGAACTTGAACTCCTGGTGATGCTCCTGCCTCAGCCTCCTGAGTGATGGGATTAGAGGTATGCATCACCACGTCCAGCTCTAATTTTTGCCATTGAAAATACAGTTACTGTATTATGGAATTGGTCATTAAATAATTAAGAAATGTCCTGGGAAAAGGGAGGCATTGTTATGGGAGGAATCTACCCTTTAATTTGGGTGTTTACTGAGTGTTTTGAAAGACTGCATACTGTATGATTCCATTTCAATAACAATCTCAAAATGACAAAATGACACAGATGGAGAGGAGATGAGTGGCCACGCGGGTGAGGCCCGGAGGAGGGAGGGAGACATGGTCTGTGTGGTCTGAGGTTGGAGCCGTATCCTGATTGTGGTGGTGGTTACGAGAGTGTGCACATGGGATGAAATGTCGCAGAACCAGATGGACCTGGTGGCACCCTGTAATCCCAGCTCTCTGGAAGGCAGAGGCAGAACAGTCACAAGTTCAAGCCCAGCCTGTGCAGCTTAAAAAGAGCCTGTCTCAATAGAAAAACAAAAAGTTAAAAGAATGGAGATGCAGCTCCGTGTGAAGCCCCGTCTTCAGCGCTCAGTGTCTCTCTCTCTCTCTGTCTCTGGGTCTGTCTGTCTCTCTCTGTCTCTAGTCACAGACCTGTATACCCATACAGCACCAGTGTGGGTTCCCTGCTTTGTCATCATCCGTGCTGTAGCTCTGTATGACTTAACCCTTAGAGAAAGCTGAGTGACAGGCGATCCAGGGTCTCTCTGTACTCTAATTATTTGAAAGTAAAAAAGTTTTAAAGCTCATTACAGAAATCAAATCAAAAAGACAATGGAAATAAAGCACCTACTCCATGACACACACTCAATAAAAAGCAATCACTGTTCTTTTTCCAGGGATTTGTTGGGGAAAATTTAGAACATTCAGGGAAATGAAGAGTACGATTGAGCGTCCTTAGATGTAGCACCAGGACTGAACAATTGTTCCCATCCGGCCATACTCTTGGTCTATATTTATCTCTAACAGATGGAGCGTCCCCCCGCCAAAACTACTATTTTCATACCCTCGAAATTATAGTAATTTCTTTTTTCCTTTTTTTTTTTCAATACTGATGACCAAACCCAGGGCTCACGTATCTTGGCAAGCATCCTACCACCCAGTTACACCTCAGCCCCCAGAGTAATTTCACAATGGAATTGAATACAGATTTCTCTGATCTCTGGCCTCTCCAGAAGGTCTTTGTTTTTCACATTGTGGTAAGAATACTCAACATGAGATCTGCCCACGTAGCAAATATATAAGCACATGATACAGTACTGTTGCCAGGCAAAATGGTACACTCCTGTGGTCCTAGCACTTGGGAGGCTGAGGCAGGAGGATTGCTGTGAGCTCAAGGCCATCCTGGGCCATATAACAAGACCCTGTCTCAAATGAAAAACAAAACAAAGCATTGTTACTTCTAGGCACTGTGTTGTACACGGATCTCTAGAACTTGTTCACCCTGGTAACTAAAGGGGCACACACTGAACAACCAGCCAGTTCCCCACCCTGGAAATCACTGATTCATCTGTGATGGTGGTGTTGTCGCTATGACACCGTGAAACCCTATCTTACATTCTAGGCATTGGGCAACCTACAAGGAAGAATCCCCAACTGCCCTTGTGGAGTTTTTGCTTGTTTTGTTTGTTTTTTGAGACAAAAGTCTCACTATACAGGCTGTCTTTGAAGTCACCTTGAACTCACAGCAATCCTCCTGCCTCAGCCTCCCAGGTGCCTTCCTCCCAGGAAGATGAAAGACAGGTGTGAGCTACCAGGTCCAGATAATTTCTTCTTTCAAAGCTTAGCGAGTTCCAGCTTTTGAAAATGCCTCTGGCCTCCAGATCTGTGGCCCCCACTGCCCATCCCTATCCCTCCATGATAGTGGTGGTCTGGGCCTTCCTGCCCCATGGGGGCAGGTGTGTGTGTCACGCACTGTGTGTCAGTGCTGGGGAGGGCTTCAGGTCATCACCTGAGGAACCCAGCTGCTCATAACGCACAGAAAAGGTAGAGCCAGACGTCTCCCTGGACTGCAGGTGCACGAGTGTCCATGGCCTGAGAAGCAGCCTGGCCACCCCACCCTACAAAGCCCCTTCCTGGTCCTCTGTGCATCTCCTGCTGTCCCCTCCACACGCAATGCAGCCAGCAGCCATGTGGTCACCAGCCACAGGTGACACCAAGCACCAGGGTCCAACATGGCTGAAAGGCCCCACAGGATTCACGCCCCTGCGATGGACTTTTCCCTGCAGCCACTCTGCCCCTGCGTGGCCCCCCATGCCAGCCTCCTCCCTGGTCATCTGCCCTCCTCCCACGCCACGTTCCACCCAGCCTCACCCCACCCCCGCAGTCACAGCTTCTGTCTTCTCTCCAGAACCGCCACCTCCATGAGAGCTCCTAGACCCCTCTGGCTATTGGGGGCCCCCATTACAGCTGTGTTGATCCTTATTTGATTTTTCATGTCCACTAGTACTTGTTTTATTTAGTCGGGTGCACTAGTATTTGGTGCATATATGTTTATGATGGTTCTCTCTTCCTCACGGACTGTTCCCTTTGCAGGGATATAGTGACCTCATTGTCTCAAAGTGTCTTGGCTTGAATCCCACTTTCTCTGCAGGTAGAATAGCTATTGGGTCTGGAATACAACTCAGCGGCACAGCACCTGCCTGGTGGGGTGGTGACTTGGATCCCCAGTACCAAAAAAAAAAAAAAACCCAAATACAGCAGCTCCCCTGCTTTTCTCTGGATTCCTGTCACATGGAGTACTGTTTTCCACCTTTTGACTTTTAGTGTATGAATTTGAAAGTGGACATTCAAACCGTGAGACTGCAAACAGTTCTGCTCAACAATCCAACATAAACTTAGTAATATATGGTTATCAATCCTATACCCTTAAACATACATGCACTTATATCTTTTAAAGCACTTTCTTTTCCTCTATTTTTTACAATAGCAATTACACATTTTGGGTTTTATTACTCATACATTTCTTATTACTTTTTTGTTTTAGTTAATAAAGTACATACTGTCCTCTTAGAAATAGCTGTGCAAGTTACAGCCTGTAGCATTTTTATGACATTTAGACAATCTCAGCCTTGGCACACAGGAAGAGCAATTGATTAGAACAAGTATGTCACCTTGGCTAAAGTAGTACAATCAGCAATCACAATAGCATCAAACAGCCTAGAAAATGACAAACTGACAGAACTGGTAATTTGCCGACTTTAATCCTATGAGTCAGATTTGTGGTTAGAAACAAAATCTAAAACAAACTGGAAAATTGTACACAGTTAAACCAACTTTCAGTATGGCAATTTTACCCTCAGGGGGGAAAAGATTTAAAAAGGGTTAAGGGGAGAGAAAAAGAAGAGATGAGAAGCAAAGCCGAGAACAAAGGGGGATCACGCAGACTTTGGAAAACTGGTGAAGAAAACAGGAGGGAAAAAGAAAGGGAAGAAACAAAACGAGAACAAAGCAACAGCAGCAAGAGAACTAGAAACCATGTTCACATGCACAGAAAAACAGGGTCAAGAAAACAGGGAGACAAGAAAGAGCAATGTCCGCTCAGGAGAGTCTCTGCTGTCTCTGGTGGATGCTGCGGGCAGACAGAGTCCAGAGGAACCGACTGAGCTGGCAGGCTGTGGCTCCACCACACTCGGCCGGTTTCCGGTGGCCAGGCGAGCCCGGTGTGTTCAGCGTGAAGCACTCCAGTGCCTCCTGCCGGCTTGCGGGGGGAGGGGCCGCAGTGCTCTGAGATCTGGGCTCAGTTGTCCCCTCTCCTCGAGGATCCTGAAGCCGGATAACGTGCCGATCATCGCAGTCCACCGCTTCGCTGCTCAGTCCCGCCAGAGCATTTCTCCATGGAGGCCTCTTGGTCACCAGCAGTCACCGTGCAACTGCAGGTTCAAGCCGCTCCTCCCAGGTAGGGAGTCTGACCCTCTGTCTAAAAGTCTATCCTGTCATCCAGTACTTGGGAGGCTGAAGCAGGAAGATTGCTGGGTTTTGAGGCCCAACCCGGGCTGCATAGGAAGACAAACAAACACACAAGCAAGCACCCTGGGTGAATGAAGAGTCCCGGCTCTAGAGGTGGCGGCAGGCATCAGGATGTGGCTGTGAACGCTGGCACTGGACCCGGCCACACACGACGGCCTCCCCCAGGCCCTCTGGGAGCGGCCCCTGTCCCTGCGCTGTGTTTCTGTTGACCGCTCACTTGGCAGTGGATCCGGTGTATGTTTAGCAGGACCCGTGCAGGTGACAATGTCCTGCACAGAGCTTGGGGCTGCGGGGAAGGGCGGGTGAGGAAATCGAGTCGGATGAGCCTCTCAGAGGACACCATGTGGGCAGCCACTCCGGGCAGGGGCAGGGCCACCACTGTCTGGGAGGGGATTAGAGCGAGGTTGCTCAGAAGGGGAAGGAGCCAGGCTGCAAAGAGAGCAAGAAGATGGGGGATCCCTGTCCTCCCAGCACTCTGGGAGGCTGAGGCAGGAAGATCACAAGTTCAAACCACTCTGGGACTAGACCCCGCCTCAAAATAGAAAATAAGACCAGGCTAGGACGTGGCTCAGGGCCAAGGCCCTGGGTTTCTTGAGTCCCAGTCCAGCCTGAAGAGCGCCGTGTGCAGCCCGAGCCCAGGGAGGCAGTGCCCTTAAGTGCCCGTCGCCTCCGTCACACACCTGCTCCATTCCTGTAGGCCTGGGTGTCCCTGCAGCTGCTTGGGGAGATAAGCAGAGATGGGGGGGTGCTGAGCACACAGGGTGCCGGGCTCTGGAGGGGCGGGGTAGCCCCGGGCTGGGGCTCTGGCTCCCCACGGCCTCACTGACGGCTGCCAGAGTCCAGGTACCCCAGGATGGCAGTGTGCCGGGAAGGAGGACATGGCGTGATTGAAAGGTGGCACCTGTCCTCGCCGCCGGGAAACCCGAGCCCGGCTGGGCCGGGGTGGGGGAGTGTTGTACCAACAAGGCCGTAAACAATGCTCACACAGGGCGGGGGGGGGGGCTGGAGGCCGGGGCCACAGCAGTGAGGCCACAGCTCATAGTGCAGAGGGAGCCCCAGCCCAGCCCAGGACACCAGCAGAGGCCCAGGTAGGAGAAGCCCTGGGCCCCCGCCCCATCGACACCCTGCCTCCCACCTCTCCAGCCCGTAAGCTGAAAAACCAAGGCTCCTAGTGTATCTTTTTCTCTGCTGGAGACTGAACCCAGGGTCTTCACACTGAGCTGCACCCCCAGCCCTTCCCTCAGTTTTCATTTCGAGACAAGGTCTCGCTAAACTGCTAAATTGCCCTGGCTGGGCTGGAACTGGTGACCCTCCTGTGTCAGCCTCCCGGCGAACTTTCCCATTCCCTCCACCACTTGGTTGACTAACTCTCCTTCGACGCCCCCAAGCAGTCCTGTACGCTGAAGGTCATCTACAGAGTGGCCTGCGGGTGGGCCTCCCGGGGTGCTGGGGACCTCACCTGCCCAGGGCACGGGGCCGGGACTTGGGCTCCCAGCTTCTCCCTCCTGTGGGTACAACACAGCATGACAGAGGCTTCCCGGGCAGGAAGGGGGCTGGGAAGGGGGTCAGAGGAACCTTTGTGAGGCCTCACCTCTGACACCCCCTGCCTGCCAGCAGGGTCCCCCACCCTGGCTGGAGTCTTCCAGGGACCTGGCCAGGAGCTCACATCAGCCAGGTCTGGGTATCAACTCCAGATGAGTATGGTTTACTCAGGAGAGCCCCACTCCCTGATCAACCCCTGACCTGTAACCTACCTGCTCTTTAATTTATATGCTTTGGGTTTCTCATAGGGGAGAACTCATGTGGTATCTAAGCTTGTGTCTCAGTTACTGCATTTGGCAGTGTGGCTCCAAGTTGCATCCGTTTTCCTACAAATGACTTAGACTTATCCTTCTTCACAGCTGTGTAGTATTCCATTGACAGTACCACCTTTTCAGAAGAGTCAGAGTGAGGTGGGGAGAATCTGTTTTCCTCATTTTAAAACTTCTCTCCTGGGTCTTTTGATCACACACCTGGGGAATGGGTGGGCAAAGGGGTGGGCCTGTAGGAGCACCTGCCCTGCCCTTCACCCCCTAGGGGGTGCACAGATGGAAAGCAGATTGGGGGGCCCAGCGCTGCCTCAGCTGGAGGTGGGAGGGGCTTTGCTAGCACCTCCCCAGTAAGTGCGTGGGCAGCCGGGTCAGGGTGGCCCTGACCCTCAGGTCCTCCCTTGTGCTGCCCCCATGCCCACGGGCTGGGCTGCTTTCTGAGAGGTGGGGGGGTGTAGATCAGTGAGCAGGGGGCGCTGTGTGGCCCTGCAGAGCCACGCAGCGGGGTGCGGCTGGGGCTGCCGGGGGATGAGGGCACCCGGGGTGCAGTCTGGGGACTGAAGACCCCGCCTGGGCCACCTCCTGGACCCAGGTGGCCTGGGCACCGTCCCCACAGTGCAGCCGAGGCTGGCAGTATTTTTAGCCAGTGACAGGGGTGCACACCTTTCTGACACTCTGAGTCATGCCCTGAGCCCGGCTGGGGTTGTTTTCCTTGTAACTGGACCCCTGGAGGGGCAGGGGAGGAAGGAGCTGCCTGAACCCCCACCTATTTGTGAGTCCTACAGTAAGTGCAGTACTTAAATCAGAACACTTAAACACACTAGTTACACTGGAGTATTTAATACAGTACTTAATAGCACGCCCAGAGCTGGGTCCCAATCTTCCTGAGCCCTGCAGAGCCAGATAGGAGACGCCTGCTTGTCAGCAGAGCAGGGTCTCCCATGTCCCCCTCTTTGGGGAACACAGGCCCAGGGGCCCACTGACTATCATTTGACCCCATCGGCCTGAGGCCGCCTGCCCCCGCTGCCCTTGGTGCAGCCTCTGAGTTACTTTGTTTTAAAATTCAATAATGTGGTCTTTAAAAAGAGGCTTTCTATCATGGCTGGAAATGGAAACTCAGTATCACTGCCAGAAATAGAAAGTAGCTGTAAAAATAAACACACGGGAGACTGTGGTGCTGTGGGAGTCCACGCAGCTCCTCTGCCTGCTGTGGGTAGAGCGGGATGGCCCTCCCCTGCCCTGGCTGCCTGGGACCCTGCTGTATAGTGACCACCTCGAGGATGTCATCAAGGAGACGAAAGCGGGGCAGGCCACGGTGTGGGTCCGAGCTTCCGGGGTCAGCTAAGCCCGCTGGGCAGCCTTCAGCCTGGCCCCCTAGGAAGTGCCACCCTCTTCTGTTGCCATGGCAACAGAGGATGCTGGGGTGTCCAAGTAGTGGCACAGGGGACCAGGGCAGGGTTTCTGGGGCTGTCTTCACCCCAGGCACAGGCAGAGCATGACCAGGTCCCCGGTCTTCCTTCTAGACATGGACCTCAAGAAAGAGCAGCTGTCCGAGGAGGGGACCACTGTCTCCCCAGCCACAAAGGAGTCTGGGATGTCAGGGGCTGGAGCAGAGGAGACCAAAGGGCCAGTAGGGGAGACGCACACCAAGGACAGTATCCCTGAGGAGGGTGTCCTCGAGCATTGTGTACCCAAAAATGGTGTCCCTGAGGATTGTGCACCCAAGAATGCTGTCCCTGAGGATGGTGCACCCAAGAATGCTGTCCCCGAGGACAGTGTCCCTGAGGAGGGTGTGCCCAAGAATGCTGTTCCCGAGGACAGTGTCCCTGAGGAGGGTGCGCCCAAGAATGCTGTCCCTGAGGATGGTGCACCCAAGAATGCTGTCCCCGAGGAGGGTGTACCCAAGAATGCAGTCCCGGAAGACAGTGTCCCAGAGGAGGGTGTACCTGAGAATGGTGTTCCTGAGAACAGTGTTCCCACAGGGCCAAGGCAGGAAGCCCCTGGGCTAGCAGAGCCCCAGAAGGAGGCTGGGGGGAAGGAGGAAGCCGAGGCAAAACCTGGAAAGGAGGAAGGCAGGAAGGACGAGACCACATCTGAACCCAGGGAGGCCAAGGACACGGAGGAGCCCACACCGGCCTCACAGAGTCAGAAAGCTGACAAGGAGACAGCCCCAGGGGAATCTGAGGAGAAAGATGGAGGGAACGGCAGAGACAAACCCACACCCACGGAGGCCAGTGGGGACCAGGCTGCCAACCACAAGGCCGAAGCAGGATCTCAGAAGGCAGCTGTGGATGGTGAACCCCAGGAGGCTGATGGAAAGGAGGAGGCTGAAAGTGGTACAGAGGAATCGGTGAGTGGGGCAGAGACGGGAAGAACACTGCACCCCCAGCGACAGAATCTATGTCCCTGTATAATCCCAGCACATGAGAGGCCGAGGCAGGCTGGTCTCTGTGAGTTCCCTCAGGAAGGCCTGGTCTCCCTCCACGGGTCCCCTGAGCATGGGGCAGGGTGGGGAGCTGGACGTCAGCCTCACGAGGCCCAGACAGATGCTAGTGGGGTTGGGAACCCACAGGCACCCTGCCCGCTCCAGAAGCCTGAAGGCACTGAGGAAGACCAAGAGCAGGAGGAGGACAAGGAGCCCGAGGAGGGGGCTGTGGGGGTCCCCAGCTCCCCTGAAGAGTGGCCCGAGAGCCCTGGTGAGGAGGGCCCTGGCCTCAGCCCAGGTGAGCGAGGCAGGGTGCCCGGGCTGCTGGGGGCAGAGAGTGACCAGGAGCCCAGCATCCCCCTGTGCCCTGCAGATGGCATGGGCCCGGAGTCTGAAGCCTCAGGAGACGCCAACGTTTCTGCCAGGTGAGGGGGGTGCAGGGCCCACTCCCAGCCCAGCACTGCTGGCCACAGCCTCCAGCCCCTGGCGTCGGGGAGGGAGTCAGGGTTCCTGGTGGGCAAGCCCTCTACCTACAGAGCCCAGGGCACCAGAAGGTGAGAGGTGGAGTCCGGCTCATTCCACTCCTTCCCCAGCGGACCTCAGCCAGAAAGCCAGAGCTCAGACCACACCTCTGCTGGTTACTGGCCATGTGACCGCGGCCCTGTCCCTTAACCTCTTTTTCACTTTGTTTTTTGGGCCCAGCAGGACACAGCCTCCCCAAGTGCAGCTGTTCAGGGTCTCGCTGTGTAGTTCAGGCTGCCTTGGACTCAGAGTGATCCTCCTGCCTCAGCCTCCCGAGTGTTGGGATGACAGGCTTGTGCCTGGCTCCTATGGCTCCCTTTGGGTGGCAGCAGCTCCTGCCAAAGGGCCCAGCTGCCTCTGAGCCCTGGGGCTGGGGTTGGGGTCCCGGCCCCTCTCATCCCATCCCCATCTCTCTTGTAGTGAGTCTTCACACAGCAACGTGCCCCAGGGGACCAAGGAGCCCCCTCTCCTGAAGGAGAAGAAAGAGCCTGGCCCGGAGCGCAGGGTGTCGGCCACAGCCCGGCCCCGGGGTCCCCGGGCTCAGAACCGCAAAGCCATCCTGGACAAGTTCGGCGGGTAGGGGTGGTAGGCTCCAGCCAGATGGGAGGCGGGTATGCGCGGGCGGGGGGCAGGGGTGCTGCAGCCTCCCGGGCCCAGCTGGACACAGTGGTGTCCCCCAGGGCGGCCGCGGGCCCCACAGCACTGTTCCGGAACACTAAGGCGGCCGGGGCGGCTGTGGGCGGAGTGAGGAACATGCTGCTGGAGTGGTGCCGGGCCATGACCAGGAAGTACGAGGTGGGCACGGCAGGTGCAGGGGGCAGGGGGCTGCGGGGCTGCAGGGGGCGTGGGGCTCACCGGCTCCTCCACCTGCAGCACGTGGACATCCAGAACTTCTCGTCCAGCTGGGGCAGCGGCATGGCCTTCTGTGCCCTTGTCCACAAGTTCTTCCCCGATGCCTTCGACTATGCAGCGCTGGACCCCACCCAGCGCAGGCACAACTTCACCCTGGCCTTCAGCACCGCGGAGTGAGCCGGGGCTGGGCAGGGAGGGCAGGAGCCACGACCTTGGGGGCCAGGGCAGGACCTGGGTGGAGGATGGGGAGCCGGGTCCATTTGGGCCACCGTCACGCGCCAGGCACCCTTTCCAACAGCAGCGACTTGAACATGCAAAGGCCCCTGCTTGTTCGGGGTCACCTTTTAAATGGACATAAAACAAGCATGGTGGCACACACCTGGGGTCCCAGCACTCGGGAGGTTGAGGCAGGAGGATTCCTGTGAGTTTGAGGCCAGCCTGGGTTACACACTAAATTCAAGGCCAGCCTGAACTGCATAGTGAGATCCAATCTCATAAAAACACAAAACAAAACCAAAAGATGAATACCTGGAAAAGGAGATCATGAACACACACAGAGATGAAATACAAAGGGGGGCCAAAAATAAGGTGAATACTTACATGTTTTTCAAAAATGTGTCACAGTAAAAGCTTGCTAGCCATGGAGCCCCTTCAACCCCCGCCCCCCGCATCGATCACACACTTCCCATCCTTCTTGTCCTGTCTGCAGCAGCTCTGGAGTCCTCCTTCCTGGGGGTCTTTAAGAGTTGCAATCTAATGCCGCTGCAAGCACCGCGCAGGGAGGGGCAGCTCGGAAACACAGAACGCGGCGTCCTCTGCCTCATTTGCGGACCCTGGCACCCTGTGACCACTGGCTCCTCTAGAGGGCCAAAGTGAGCATGACAGCGGACCGTTTAGCATCGATCCTCCGGGACATG
>PVLA01009576.1:0-73278 GCA_004027455.1 Hydrochoerus hydrochaeris | reverse complement strand
AGTAGGCCACCTGTTCTCCAGCGCCCAAAGTTCCAACATGATGCAGAGTTCAGGAATCACTGAATTCTTGCACTTACTCTCATATTTCTTCTTAGAACAGTTCCTGTAGATCAGACAGAAAGAGTGATTGCTCTGGTTCACAGTCACCTTCTTGAGGAACCTCGCCTGAATAGCAGAGGTACTGGTGGTGGAAAGGGAAAATTTCCACCTGACCTTTGCATATCGCTTTCCTGAAAGTGACTTTTTCAGTGTGAAGTCTCAGATGCGGTTGCATTTTACTAAAGTTTTTCTTATTTTTAGCCCATTTTACAGTGAACTCCAACTTAATCTCTCTCTGTGTGTCTGTGTTGGGTGTTTAGGCATAATGATTTGCCTGGCTGAATGCTGCCTGAGGCTCTGTCACTATCACTGTATTGTTGGCCTGGATCTTGGTTTTTGGGAAAGTGAAAAAAGACATAATATCTGACTATTAATATCTGGGAGTAGTGTTTATAAAGTAATTTTGTAATTTCAATCATTGTTGTCACTCTCATTATCACTAATACTAAACCTTCTAGACTGTGTACAGATTTGAGTAAGTCTGGAATTATATACTTAACCTTTTGGGAAATGTCTTAGTGCAATAAATATAATACATACAAGTCACTTAAACTTTATTCTAAGATGCATACACTATTGAATTTAAAGGGCTGGACAACCTACACATCATTAGCAAGAAATCACGAGGAGGGTCAGGGGTTTAATTCAGTGGCATGAGCACCTGCCTGACAAGTGAAAGGTCGTGAGTTCAATCCTTGGTACAAAAAAACAAAAAAAAAAAAACAAAAAAAAAACATGAACAATAGGCAAGAAAAGCCTATAATACAATTTCCTGCTTGCTGTGCCTATTTCCAAAATGGAATCACTGTACCATCTATGGTCAATGTACTGAAGTCATGTCTATTTATAATGTACTAATCAGGACTGGGGATATAGCTCAGTGGCACAGTGCCTCCCTGGCCAGTACGAGGTTGTGAGTTTGATCCTGGTATAGTAGTGATAATAATAATGTACTAGTCAATAATAAGAAAAATATGCTTTGACTGGGACTCATGTCAATCTACATGGGAATAACACTTTTAAGTTTTTTAAAAGTTGGCCTCCTGCATTCTTTGCTCTTAATCATAAAAGCCAGTTAATCACATCTAGGCTAAAAGACTGGGCTTATAGAAGAAAGGGTACAGTCCATGTGGAGCTGCTAAAAAATGGTTATTGGGGACATTGGGGGCAGGTGTTCTGATTGCACAGAGGCTGAGAAATCAAACTGACAGATACAATGGGGTTAAGTTATTAGCTTTGTCAAGAAATGAATAAGGTGGTGCTTCTCAAGCCGTAATATGCTTATGGATAATCTGAGAATCTGTTAAAATTCAGATTTAGTAAGTCTGGAAGAGGACTTTAAAGTCTCTGCTTCCAACAAGCTTTGAGTGATGCCAAGAACTATACTTTAAAGTAGGAAGAGACAGTTGCTTCCAGGAGATTCTTAGTGAAAGAATAAAGTATGTACCAAGGTCTGGGAAGAAAAAAGCCATGGGAAGGGACCCTGCATGGAAACTGGAGGCACAGAGCCTAAAAAAGGGCAGGAGTTGAGTTTTCAGAGTAGATCTTGTGCCAGACAACCAAGGGACCTGTGAGGCAGAGTGGGCTTTGTTGTTCTCCAAGACTTTTTTCTGGGTGGGAGGCAAGTTGTATTAGACCAGCATGTGGGGGATAAAATCAGTTGTGCAAGAGAGGCTTTCTGAATGTCCCCTCATGGGCTGAAGATTCTTCCATGTGGTGAGACAGGATCTAATCACCCCCTAGGACTTAAGACTGCATGTTGAAAATCTTCATGTAGGTGTATCATAGCAGCTAAAGAGAAGAGTTCTTGGATCAGATCTGGCTTCAAGAACTAGATATGAGTGATTTCTGGCAAGGTTAATTAATGTCTGTAAACTCCAGGTCTCTTACTGGTAAAATAGGGCTCACTAGCTGGATTTCCACACATAGTTCTCTTTATGTCCAAGAGAGCCTAAATATCACACGTGGTCTGTTAACATTATAAAATTAATCTCCCACTTATAGAAACTGGAATTCAGGATAGGTTACATTAAGCATGTTTATTTCCCTTCATGAATATATTTTTACTTGGAGTTCACAATATCCAATATATTGCTTTTTTACTGAGTAGTTGAATATAGTGTATGAGTCTATTTTCTAATCTGCAGAAAAGGCTTAAAATGAGAATGAGCTTGAATGTTTCATTTACAGAAAGATGTCTGAGTTGGCTTAAGCAGGGTAGCTAAGAACGAGTGATGTGAGATAAGGTCTGAATAACAGGTAGGGACCAGATCATGTAGCCGATGTAAGCCATGAAGAGATTCTGACTTTTATTAAAGCAGCACAGATACAATTGAGATTATGTAGCTGTTTAAGGATTAAATGGAAGCAATAATACTTAACATCTCACTGCCTGATTGAAGTCTTACACTATGCTATCCATGGTGCTAAAGTTACATATACACATACTGTATGAACATTTAACCTTACATTAACCATAGGAAGCGGGTATAATTATTACCTCTATTTTCTAAATAAGTTGAAGCATAGGAGATTGGTGAAAATGCCTAAGGCCATCCAGATAGCAATTAATAGAAAGCAAGATATTACCATAAGTGGCCCTGGTAAATTCTCTATAGCCTAGTTCTATCCATTGTTTCAGTGTGGACTTGTTTCTTTCGCAATTGTTTCCACTGGTTATGGTAACTTGCAGTTGCTGGGCACATTGGATCTACACAGCAGTGGTCACAGACATGGATCTCATGTAGGTGGAATATTCTGGGAATGTCTGAGAAAAACTCAAGCATCTTATCACCTTGGCCATCTTAGCATTTTCTCCATCTGCACATCTTTGTGTGTTCGTATCCAAATGTGTATATCTTCTCTATGCCTCTAACCTTCCTTCCCTCGGGCCGTTGAGAATTATTGCTTTTCATTAAATAGTGTGATTAATCCATCTGGCCAGTGGCACCTCCAAGAACTATTCCCTTTCTGGGCACATCTGTTTCTGCAAAGCTGCTGCAAGCGATACCAACCTCTTAGGGATCACAGACTCTAGGAGAGACTTAGTTTTTTATGCCAGCACACATTTCTCTCATTTTCTCGGAAGAAACTAAACTCCCTTTATGTGGGTTCAGGGGAAGAGGCAATATTCCTGAGTATTTGGAGGGTGATTTTTAAGCATAGTTCATTGACAGTCCTCCTGCAGTAAATGAAAGATGATGATAGGTATAAATTTTATGGATCAGATTATGTCTCTTGCATAACACATAGTCCTTAGAGTTTCTCTGCTGCTCATGAATATGACTGATATAGGAAATTGTGAAGCTAGGTTACCAGTGGGAAGGGGACTGGGTTTGTGATTCTTGAGGCCCCATGTTTCATTCATAAAGTTGAAAGAGCCACTCGCTAAATTCAAAAGAAAGCAGCTGTCACAGAGAACTCAGATGGCACTTCTGAGACCTCTCTCGGAGTTGGCAAAAGACAGCAGGATCAAACTTCTCTTCTGGTCCACAACTTATGACAGATATTTCTATTGTATGGCTTTTAGGAATTGGCATACAAGGATATTTCACCAGCAGGATCAAAACAATAAGGATAAAAATAATCACCAAATACTTAGGCCCTGTCATGTATGAGATATGGGCATCTTTCTGGGAAGTGTAACAGCACATAATGACCATTGTCCTCCTAGTAATTGCCTTGATCCCCAAGGGTCATAATGAGGAAAGCCCTTAATGAGCTTTGGCTCTCTAGAAAAAAGGAGCTGAAACAAAATATCTATTGTTCTGATTATGAACAGAATGATCCCCAAGACTAAAAACCCTGGAGTTATACAGGAAAGAGTACCTTGGACTATTGAGAAGTAGATTCCCTCTATAATAAAAATAAAAATAATATACAGAATTATAAAAATACATGGCAAACACCCACTCCATTATGCAAATATTTACCAGGCAGGTGGTGTAGGTCCATACAATTCCAGACATGAAGATTACAGCTTCAGGACATGTGAATAAGACAAAATATTTGCTCTCACGGGGTATATGCTATTAAGGTAATAAGGACAGGTAAGTAAATAAGAAAACCATAGAATGATTAATGTTCTGCATCAGTTAATACAAGGACATAAGGTAGGATGGGAGCAGTTATGGAAGGACCTTTTGAGGCGGTGAACGTGAACCTGATACCTGAATGTCAAATGAGAGCCAAGGATGACGGGTGAAGGGAACAGCATTTCAAATAGAGAAACATCTCTCAGGCCCCAAGGCAAGTGTGTGGTATTTCACCTGGTCTGGTTCAGGTAGGGTAAGTGAGAAAGAATGGTACTGTGTTAGATCAGAGCTAGGGGCCAGACCATGGCAGGCTATGAAAGACTGGCAAAGGCCTGGGATTTTACTATAAATGTGGGGATTTCTCGGAGGGACATAAAAGAGGAAACTGATAAGATCAGCATTAGGAAACTTTTTATTTTGATAAGATTTCAAGGTTCCAAAAATTTGCAATACAGTCAAAGGAGCTCCTAAACTTGTGAATTACTTGAATTTTTGTCCTGTTTCATTTTCCATTATTTCTATATATATTTATATATTTTTCCTCAAAATAGTTGAAAATAAATAGAAACATTATAACCCTTTAACACTAAATACTTCTAATACATATTTTTTAACAGCAGAGACATTCTCTTACATATTGCAGTCTACACTAATAAAAATCAAGGATTTTAATATTTATAGTATTATTATTATTATAACTATTATTTTCTAATCCATATTCAAGTTTCATCAAATGTACCAATAATATCCTATGCAGTTGATTTTTTTCCTATCTAATCCAGGATCAACTAATCAATCAAGGATCAACTATTACATGCCCTTAGTTGTGTGTCTTTTTTCATTCAATCTAAAATAGTTCTGGATATTTTTTCTGCTTTACCTTGATGTTTTATGAAGAACCTAGGCCAGTTATTTGGTAGAATGACCATCAGTTTGGGTCTAAGTTTTACTCATGATTAGATTTAGATGATATGTTTTGGGCAGGAATATCAGAGAAATATTGCTGTGTCCATCCCGGTGCATGAAATCAAGAGGTATGTAATATGGTTTATCTCAGCAATAGTGATAATGGGTTTGACCACTTGAATAAGGGTTTGTATCCCAAGTCTCTCCTCTGTAAAGTGAAAAATTTTCCCTTTAAAATTAATAAATAACTTATAAGGGGCTTTTCTTTGATACTATGTAAAATCCTGTTACTCATCAAACTTTTACTGGTTTTAGTACTTACTGATGAATTTCTAAATCCATCACTCCTATATTTATGATTTGGAATTTAACTATAAAGAAATATTTTCTCTTTTTCAATTTTTGTGTTTTAAAAGGGACAGTATGTGAGCAAAGTTGAAGCAAGGAGCCCAGTTGGTAGGCTGTGGAAGTATTCCATAGAAGTGATAATGGCTTATACAGTGATACCTTGGTTCAGAAACACTTCTGTTCACAAACACTTCAATTTGAGAACAGTAGCCTTTTTCTGAAATTTTGCCTTCATTCTTGAAACCTGTGTAGGGTGACGAACATGACCATGGCCCTCTTTCCTGCATGAACACAAATGCAGCCATCTTCCCTGCTCTGAAACATGGCTTAGCTTCCTCTAGTTGAGATCACAGTCTCAAATGGACCTGTACACACTTACCATAAAGATTTTTTGTGCACTTTCAGCACACACAGTACTGTACTATATTATTCAGTCCAGCATGGCTCCAAAGAGAATGCAGAGTAAGCATGGTGGTAAAAAGGAACATACAGAATGGTAATAAAGGTAACCAGAATGGGCAAGCAGTAATCAAGGTGACAAGAAATTGCACAGCAAAAATGGTAAGAGGAAGATTTTGAAGAATATAACCACTGAATTGAGGAAGGAAATTGTAGAAAAGAATGAGCAAGTGATTGATCTGTCTCAGTGTACAGGATGGTAAAGTCAAAAACTCTTGCCTACTTTGAAGAATAATCATGCCATCAAAGGAGCTAATGTGACAAAAGGAGTAATGATGTTAACCAAGTAAAGGACACAAGTACTAGAAGAGGTGGAAAAATTTTTGTTAGTGTGTTTGAATGAGAGACAGCTGGCAGGTGATGGCTATGATCTGTGAAAGCTATGATCTGTGGGAAAGCCAGGAAATTGCACAGATTTACTGCAAGAAAACCCCTCTACAAGTGCACCAAGTGATGAATTTAAAGCCAGTAGAGGGTGGCTTAGTAAGTTCCACAGGAGAAATGGCATCCACAGTGTAGTAAGACTTGGTGAGGCTTCTGGTTCTGACAAGGCTGCTGCAGAAGCCTACAAGAAAGAATTTGTGGAATTTATGAAAACAAATGTTCAACTGTGACGAAACAGGGCTCTTCTGGAAGAATATGCTAAACAGAACCTGTATCACGCAGCAGGAAAAAGCACTGCTGGCACAAGGCTCATGAAGGACAGATTGACCTTTTTTTGCTTGTGTGAATGCAAGCACAATTCTGAAGATTAAACCACTATGGTTCACCATTCCCAGACCCCTTGTGCATTGAAGAAACAGAATGTGAATGAAGCCAGACTACCTATGATGTGGTGGGTCACAAAGCAATTTGTACATGGAATGGCTGCACAAATTGTTTGCATCTATTATTAAGAATGTCTTTCTAACAATCAGCTGCCTGAAAAGTGCCTTCTTCTGGTGGACGGCACTGCAGCATACCCTCAAGCCTTGGTGTATAATATGGATGCTGAGTATAACTTCATAAAGGTCAGTTTCCTCTCCCCAACATGACTCCCTTTCTGCAGCCCATGGACCAGACAGTGATCTGCATCTTGAAGAAGCTGTCCACAAAGGCACTGTGTACCAGATATTTTAATATCACTGAAGAGATGTCCTTGACTTTGGAAGAGTTCTAGAAGAAACATTTCAATATCTTCCACTGTATCAGCCTCATTGACAAAGCCTGGGAAGATGCCACATACTGAACATTTAAGTCAGCCTGGAGAAAAATGTGGCCAAAATGAGTGACAGAATGTGACTTTGAAGGGTCTGATGCACAGGTAGAGGAGGAGATTGTGCCCATGAGCAAAAGGATAGGTCTGGACATTGATGGCGGGGAGAGAGAGCACGTTAAGGATCATCAGGAGGAGCAGACTGTGGAAGAACTTGCTGAGCTCGAGTTAGTAGCAGAAGGTGCTCACCAAGGAGCGATTCACTGAGGATAAGGAAGACAGGGAGGAGGTCAGCAGTGATGTAATAAAATTCATTATGGAAAAATGGAATAAATGCCAGGATTTCTTTGAGAAACACCACCCCAGTATAACAGTAATGAACAGTGTTGAATCTGATGAATGATAATGTAGTCTCATTTCCAGAAGGCTACACAGTGTAGGAAAAAACAAGTAACCTGAGACATTTTTCATCAAAATTGATCCTGAAGATAAGAGACAAAGAAGAGAGAAAACTCATGAAGGAAATGTCCCTGAGGTCCTAATGGAAGGGGGCTCTCCCTCCAAACAATAACCTCTCTTTACCCACCTTCCTGTCCTCCATGCTATAAGTTGACTAGAGAAAGGTTAGTGTTCTCTTTCCTTATACTGTGCTGTACTTTGGTTCATACTTTTTGTTATTTAAAAAATACTTATGGTTCAGAACAGATTAATCTTATTTATATTAAACCTTATGGGGAAGTTTGATTCAGCTAGAGACCAATTTTATTCATCACTAGAATCATGGAACAAATTAAGTTCATGAACTGAGGGATCATTGTACTAAGATGTGTTAGCAGAAATATGGAGAGAAATAGAATCAGGATACGACTTGTAGATGACCTTTAGAGTTTTGCCACTGATTTGAATGTGAGAGAGATACAAAGAAAGTTACCAAGCAGAACTTTTGCATTGCTGTAATGAGCAAGTGATATAATTAGTAGTACCATGATGGTATTTTGGGGGGCTCACAAGATGATCCCCTACAGGTGAGGTTCTCAGATGCAAAATTTTCTTGACTATCTCCTGGTTTCCTTTCTCTTGCCCCTAATTTTTTCTTCAAGGCAAGCCACAGAAATAATAATTTCTCTTCTCCAAAGCAGGTCATAGAAATCAGAACATTTTTCCCAAAAGCTGGCCAGAAAATCTAAAAGTACAGGTGTATCTCAGAGGTAGTATGCTAAATAAGCACACTTAAGGCATGGGCTTAATCCCCAGCACCACCCAAACAATAATTAAAATTCAAAAATATTTCTGAAACTTTTCTTACCTTTCTGTGTAAGAGTTGGCCATAGGAAATTATTTGAGCTACCTTGTTAGATTGTAGGCAATAAGACCCTTGTTCCAGATGGGTCCTGTCCTATACCTAGGAGGAAAGAATACTACATAGAAAGGCCAAGATTAATCAATTACTCACAAATCACACCCCTTTTGAGCAATCATGTTTATTCATGGTATCTTATGCTTCATCAAACCTAAGTACTGTATAAAAATCAATAATTCACCCTGGGTCTTTGTATCTTCAATCTGAAGTTTCCTGGATCACATAAAACTATGATAAATAAATTCATTATAATTTTCTCTTATTAATTTGTCTTTTGTTATAGGTTCATCAGCCTTGATTCCTACAATGAGAGCTTGCCTTGGAGAAGAATTGGGGACAAGAGACAGGAAAGCAGGAGGTGGTCAGGAAAACTTTACATCTGAGACCTCTACCTGTGGAGGGGCTGATCATTTTGTGAGCCCCAACAGTATCACCATGGTGTCATTAATTAGTACCATTTGTTCCCAACGACAATCTAAAATTTCTCTGTGGTAACTTTCTTTGCATTATCCTTACCTTTCCATCTTTACAGTAAATTTATTGAGATAGGGGAGACTGATGGAAAAACTCAAAGACAAACCAAGAAATTTGATTGGCCATAGATCTGAGATGATTTTTTAACACCCACACAGTCATGACATACAGTCCAGAAATATCTAAAGCTATAACACTAGGTAAGTCTGTTTAAAGAATGGGTGTAAAGAGAAGAGGTTGGGCCTCCACAGAGACCACCCAGCGGCAGCCAGTAACTCCAGTCAGAGGTGCCCGGGCCGGTTTAAACTCCGGCCTCTCCTGTGGCCCCGCCTTCTCTGCAGATGACCTTTGGGGACCAGGGAACCCCCACGAGAGCCCCCACCCTTTCTCCCAAAACCTTGGACTACAGTGGATTAACTGAACTAGCTTGAGGGGAGATTTAGTGACTGCCTAACCCAATCAGAAGATCTTGCTCAGCAGGCTCCAGTCAGTGTGGTGAGTATGTCCCTAAAATAGAGTGTACAGTAGGTAAATAGGGCTACCTACCAGTAAAGCTCCCTCCAACTAACTATAAGACCTTAGTGAGTCTGACAAGAGTGGGGGTGACTCCTCCCTGCTCACAGAAAACATCAGACAGAGTGAGCAGTGTGCCAATAAGGACTCCCCCAATTTTGAGAAAATCAAAAGGGCATGTGAAACACACAGGCACACAATAGGGACACAGTAGGGCCTCAGCTAACACAAATACTATAGGCAGGGAGATTTGGTGACCCAGAATAACCAGAAGATAAAGTAATATCAGGAAATAAAAGTTGACTTACATCAATACTACTAGACTTGACAGCCAAGGAAGTATATAGAACTCACCCAACAGGCCCTGCAGTGGGAAGTCAGGTGACTGGCCCTCCTCTTCATTCTGGGACCCAGCAATTGGACAAATACTAACCTTACATTAGGACCAAAAGATGCATATTACCAACAGTGGACACTAGTGGGACCGAAGGACCAAATATTAATTTGAAAGGGGGAAAATGGCAAAAGAAAAAGCAAAACACAAGCTCAAACATCTGGTACACCAGGAACAAATACAGGAAATATTAAAATTGAGGACTTTAAAAATAACACACCAGAAACCTCTGAAAAGATAGCAAGTGAAATAAAAAAACAACTCTATGAGTCTAGAGAGGAAATCAAATTAGAAGTACTCTCCCATGTAAAGATAGAAATAACAACCTTAGTAAAGGAGTTGTTGAATGCAGCTAAAGAAGAAATAGAGAAAAAAGTACATGAGCATGGGAAACTGATTGAAACCTTGAATGAACAATACAGAAAACAAGCAGAATTCATGAAACAAACTCAAAGATATATCCAAGAAACAAAAATTCTATTCAAAGTGTGCAAAACCATTTAAATGAAGCTGAGGATAGGATTTCAAACGTCAAGGACAGGATCGCAATTAGTGAACAGGAAAGGATAAAACTTTTAAAAATAACCAAGCAGCATGAAGTGATAATCTAACAGCTTCGAGATGATGCCAAGAGAAAAAATATAAGATTAATAGGCATTAAAGAAGATGCAGGAGCCAATGTAAATGATATAGCCAAAATATGCACAGAAGTAATAGAAGAACATTTCCCAAGCATAGGGAAAAAATCTGGTATGCAGATAAGTGAGGCATATAGAACCACAAACAGTAACAACCAACATAAATCTACACCAAGACATATAATAATTAAGGTTTCAGACATACAGCATAAAAACAGAATACTAAAAGCTATTAGAGAAAAGACACAACTCACTCAAGGAAAGCCCGTTAGAATCACAGCAGACTTTTCAGCACAAACTCTCAAGTCAAGATGATCCTGGAGTGAGGTATTTCAAGCCCTGAAGGAAAACAACTCTGGAGAGATGATTAAGCTGGCTGTATTGGCTCCTCTCCATTTCCTTACAATAAAAGCTACTTTTATTTTATATTTTTTCTTTCTTATTGCACCAAAAAATCTATCCTTTATGGTGCCGAATCCCGGGATAGCAGCGTGAGTGGCTCCTGGGGTCCTCCCAGTTCGAGCTCCCCTGCTAATTCACAGACCAGACTGCACCTTGGATTAATTCCCCATTTCCAACACACAAGAGCTTCTCAGCTTGTCGCCATCTGCAAACAACACTGGCCTGATTTACCACAGTCTAAGATGTGGGCATTTACCTCTGATAAAGTTGTCCAATCCAAAACACCTGGTACAAGCTTCTACATCTACATGGGCATCAGCCATCATCCTGTCAACCTTGCTAATCCCTGATATGGTGCCCCCTGCAAGCAGGAAGTAGTACAAAAGAGACTTCCACCACCTCAGGTGTAGGCTGCCCCGAACCACCACCACCAAGGGCCCACTCTGCCACCAGGAACTCAGGGCAAGCCCACCTCAGGGGTAGGCTGCCCTGAACCACCACCTAGGACCCCCGCCCCTGCCACCGGGAACTCAGCACAAGCCCGCCTCAGGGGAAGGTTGCCCAGAACCTCCACTAAGGGCCCGCCCTGCCACCAGGAACTCAGCGCAAACCCACCTCAGGGGTGGGCTTCCCGGAACCTCCCCTGGGGGCCCGCCCTGCCACCGGGATCATCAGAAGATCTCAGTGGGCTCCAGTTAGTGTGAGAAAATTTGGAACTTTGCTCCCAGGTGGCAAACTTTGGACTACAGCGGATTAACTGTATCAGTGTGGTGAGTATGCCCCTAAAATAGAGGTGTACAGGGGATAAATAGGGCCAGTAGTAAAACCCCCTCCAACTAACTGTAAGACTTCCATGTGTCTGAAAAGAGTGTGTGTGATCACCTCCTACACATAGAAAACACCAGGCAGAGTGAAAATGACAAAATGAAAAAGCAAAATGCAATTTCAAACATATAGTTCACCAGAAGCAAGTATAGGAGACATTGAAATAGAGGACCCCAAAAGTAACACACTGGGAATCTCTGAAAAGATAGCAAGTGAAATAAAAAAACAACTGCATCAGGCTATAGAGGAAATCAAATTAGAAGCAGCCTCCCATGTAAAGGTAGAAATAACAACTTTAGTAAAGGAGTTGTTGAATGCAGCTAAAGAAGAACTAGAGAAAAAAGTACATGAGCATAGGAAACTGATTGAAACTTTGAATGAACAATACAGAAAACAAGCAGAATTCATGAAACAAACTCAAAGAGACATCCAAGAAATAAAAAAATTCTATTGAAAGCGTGCAAAACCACTTAAAGGAAGCTGAGAATAGGATTTTAGACCTTGAGGACAGGATCACAGTTAGTGATCAGGAAAGGACAGAACTTTTAAAAGTAACAAAGCAGCATGAAATGACAATCAAGAAGCTTCATGATGATGCCAAGAGCAACAACATAAGAATAATGGGCATTAGCGAAGATACAAGAGTCCAGGTAAATGACATACATAAAGTATTTACAGAAATAATAGCAGAAAATTTCCCAAACATGGGAAAAGAATCTGATATACAGATAAGTGAGGCATATAGAACACCAAACATTCACAACCAACAAAAATCCACACCCAGATACATAATAATTAAGATATCAGACATAAAGCATAAAAACAAAATATTAAAAGCTGTCAGAAAAGACACAACTCACCTATCAAGGAAAGCCCATTAGAATCACAGAAGACTTCTCAGCACAAACCCTCAAGTCAAGAAGAGCTTGGAGTGAGATATTTCAAGCCCTGAAAGAAAACAACCTTCAACCCAGACTGATGTACCCAGCAAAACTTTCATTCAAATTTAATGGAGAAGCAAGATACTTCCATGACAAAGATCAACTGAAGAAATTCATGTCCACCAAACCACCCCTAGAAAGAGAACTGAAAGACATAATAGACAGAGATAAAAATGACCACAATCCCCAAAACAACAACAGAAAGAAACCACCAGGTAGGATAAGCAATTAAATAAGAGGAAAAGCAGAAAGAAACAACTGGAACATAACATAGCAAAGTCAAGCCAGTACATATCAGTGCTATCCATAAATATAAATGGCCTCAATTCACCTATAAAAAGAAATAGATTGACAGAATGGATCAAGAAACAGGACCCCACAATATGCTGTATACAAGAAATACATCTGACCCAAAAGGAAACTCATAGATTAAAAGTCAAAGGATGGAAAACAGTATTCCATGCAACAGGAATGCAGAAAAAAGCAGGGGTAGCTATTCTATTTGCAGATAATGTGAACTTCAAACCTAAAATGATTAAAACAGATAAAGTCACTACATACTTGTTAGTGGTAAAATTCAAGAGGAAGAACTAACAATTATAAATATATATGCACCAAATACAGGAGCACCCACCTATATAAGACAGATACTAATGGACATGAAAAACCAAATACACAAGAACACAATTATAACAGGACATCTTAACAGCCCGTTGTCACAAAGAGATAGATCAACTAGACAAAAAGTCAGCACAGAAATAACAGAACTGAAACATACCTGTGAGCAATTGCACTTAGTAGATGTTTACAGAGTGTTCCACCCAACCACATCAGAATACACATTCTTCTCAGCTGGACATGGGACATTCTCCAAAATAGACCATATATTATCCTGTAAAACATTCTTAAGTAAATGCAAAGGTATTGAAATTATCCCATGCATAATATCTGACCATAGTGCACTGAAATTGGAAATTAATGGCAAAAGAAATTGCAAAACCTGCATAAATACATGGAAATTAACTAAAAACCTTTTGAACAACCAGTGGGCTACAGATGAAATTAAAGAAGAAATAAAGCAATACCTACAAGTCAATGAAAATGCTGAAACAACAAACTGTAATCTGTGGGATGCAATGAAAGCAGTCATAAGAGAGAAGTATATAGCAATAAATTGACATATCAAGAAAACAGAATGAACACAAATAAACAACCTAATGCTCCATCTCAAGCTTCTAGAAAAAGAAGATCAAGTTAAACCCAAAGCTCACAGAAGAGAGGAAATTGCAAAGATTAGAGCAGAAATCAATGCAATTGAAACTAAAAAAAAAATACAAAGAATTAATGAATCAAAAAGCTGGTTTTTTGAGAGAATAAACAAAATTGATAAACTTCTAGCTAACTTCATAAAGAAAAAGAAAGAAAAAAACCCAAATTCATGTGACTGAAATGGGGGAAATTACTATAGATCCCATGGAAACTCAAAAGATCATGAACACCTACTTTGAAAATCTCTACTCACATAGAGTGGAAAACACAGGAAATGCACAGATTTCTAGAAACATATGAACTACCAAAGCTCCACTAAGAAGGTATAGCAATTTTGAATAACCCAATATCAGCTAGTGAGATTGAAAATGTAATTGAAAACTTACTGACAAAGAAAAGCCCAGGTCCTGATGGATTCACAGCTGAATTCTACAAGAAATTTAGAGAAGATTTGATGCCAATACTCCTTAAACTCTTCAATGAAATTGAAAAGGAAACAGTCCTCCCTAAATCATTCTTACATGCAAGTATAACTCTAATACCAAAACCAGAGAAGGCCCAACCAAAAAGGAGAACTATATGCCAATCTCACCAATGAACATTGATGCAAAGATTCTCAATAAAATACTGGCAAATAGAAGGCAGCAAATCACCAAGAAGATTATACATCATGACCAATTGGGATTCATTCCAGGAATGCAGGGGTGGTTTAACATATGCAAATCAATAAATGTAATACACCACATCAATAGAGCCAAAAACAAAAACCACGTGGTCATCTCAATAGATGCAGAAAAAGCTTTCGATAAAGTCCAACACATGTTCATGATAAAAACCCTTCAGAAACGTGGAATACATGGTGTCTACCTCAACCTTATAAAGGCTATGTATGACAAACCAACAGCCAACATTATACTAAATTGACAAAAACTGAAAACTTTCACTTTAAAATCAGGAACAAGACAAGGATGTCCACTATCACCACTCCTATTAAATATAGTGCTGCAAACACTAGCCAAGGCAATCAGACAAGAGAGAAATAAAAGGAGTAAAGATAAGAAAGGAAGAAGTTAAATTATCATTATTTGCAGATGACATGATGCTCTATATAGAAGACAAAAAAACTCCATTAAAAGTCTGTTAGAGGTAATAAACAAATTCAGCACTGTACCTGGATACAGTCAATGCTCAAAAATCAATAGCATTCCTGTACAGAAACAAAAAACTCACTGAGAGAGAAATTTTGGAAATATCACCCTTCACAATAGCATCTAAAAAAATTAAATGCTTGAGAATCAACCTACCTAAGGTGTAAAAGACCTATATGCTGAAAATTATACTATGCAATAAAAGAAGATTGAGGAGGATATTAGAAAATGAAAGGATATTCCTTGCTCTTGGCTAGGAAGAACCAACATTGTGAAAATGGCCACACTCTCAAAACTGTTGAACAGATTTAATGTAACCCCAATAAAAATACCTCACAGATTTAGAGAAAAAAACTAAAATTCATTTGGAAACAGAAGAAACCTAGAATAGCAAAGGCAATTCTGGGCAACAAAGACAAGACAGGAGGCATCTCAATCCCTGACTTGAAACTATACTACAAAGCCACAGTTATAAAATCAGCCTGATACTGGCAAAGAAATAGACCTGAGGATCAATGGAAGAGATTAGAAGATGCAAGCACAACTACAAAGACACTCAGTCACCTGATATCTGACAAAGGGGCTAAACATGTTAACTGGAAGAAGGATAGCCTTCTTAATAAATGGTGCTGGAAAAATTGGATCTCCACATTGCCAAATACTGAAGCTAGATCCATGCCTATCACCATGCACAAAACTAAAGTCTAAATGGATCAAAGACCACAATATTGAAACAGAAACACTAAATCTACTGGAAGACAAGATAGGTGGGAATTTTGGAGACATAGGTGTAGGCAGAGAATTCATGAACAAAGCGCAAACTGCATGGGAAACACTTCAAAGAATCAACAAATGGGATCTCACATTATTGAAAAGTTTCTGCGTTTCAAAAGAAATCATCAATAGAGTGAAAAGAAAACCCATAGAATGGGAAAGAATTTTAGCCAGCAACAGACAAAAGACATTTCCAGAACACATGAAAAATTGAAAAACATCAAGCCCCCCAAATTCAAAGACCCTCTCCAAAAATGGGCATCTGAGATGAACACACATTACTCAGATGAAGATACATAAATGGCAAATAAATACAGGAAAAAATGTTCACCATCACTGGTCATTTGAGAAATGCAAATTAAAACAGCACTGAGATTTCATCTCACTCTAGAAAGAATGGCTGCCATCAAGAAATCAACTGATAACAAATGCTGGCATGGCTGCAGGGGGAAAAAGGAACATTGCTCCGCTGTTGGCAGGAGTGCAGACACTATTGAAATCAGTATGGAGATTTCTCATAAGACTAGGGTTGGAAGTTCCATTCAATCCAGCTATTCCCCTCCTGGGTATTTTCTCAGGAAACCTGAAAAGGTCAAATCACAGTGATGTATGTGCACCCATGTTCATATCAGCACAATTTGTAATAGCTAAATCTTGGAAATAACCAAAATGCCCATCAACTGCAGAGTGGATGAAAAAGATGTGGTATTTTTATGCAAAGGAATATTACTCAGCTATACAAAAGGATGATTTTGAGGCCTTCACAGGCAAATGGAGGCAACTTGAGCCAATTCTTGTAAGTGAAACAAACAACAGTCATATTTATGAATATCACATTGTGTCTCTAGTGTGAAAAGTAATAAGAAATGTAGAAGTAATAAAATCCAAAATATGTAATTGCTATTGTAAAAAAGAGAGGAAAAGAAAGTGCTCTAAAGGGTATAACTGCATGTATGTTTAACTGTGTAGCATTGATAACCACATTACTGTTTTTGTTGGATCATTGAACAGAACTGTTTTCAGTCTCACTGTTTGAATGTCCACTTCGTGTGCTTTAATTTTGTAACTTCAACAACTATTTCTAAGAGGACAATATATAATTTATTAAGTAAAAAAAAAGTAATAAGAAATGTATGAGTAAAAAAACCCAAAATGTGTAAATGCTATTGTAAAAAAGAGAGGAAAAGAAAGTGCTTTAAAGGATATAACTGCATGTATGTTTAAGGGTGTAGGATTGATAACCAAATATTACTAAGTTTATGGTGGATCGTTGAGCAGAACTGTTTGCAGTCTTGTGATTTGAATGTCCACTTTCTGTGCTTTAATTCTGTAACTTGAATAACTATCTCTAAGATGACAGTATGTAATTTGTCAACAAGTGTTTTTTTTAGTGTTTATTTTAGTTTATCTCATTGTTTTGGAATTTTATATTATTGCTTCCTTTGTTTTGGGGTTCTTTTTCTCTTTAAATGAAAAAAAAGAGAAGAGGTTGGAATATAAACTCTGAGCCACTTGAACATTTTGAAATTAAGAAAATGTAGCAAATTTAGTGAAAGAGCTGGACAAGAGGCACCCAGGAAGAGGGAAGCTGCCTTAGGAGTGTGAGTCTGTAGTCAGAGAAGAGAGCATTGCAAAACGAGGGTGTGGCCAACTCTGCAGACTTCTGCTAAGAAGTCAAGTATGATAAGGGCAAGGAGTGTACATCAGATTCTGAGGCCTGAGGTGCAGTGAGGCAGGAGAAACACAGAAGCTATGGGCGAAGGAGAGAACGTAAGGGAGGAAGCTGAGATGATGACGATGATCAACAACTTCAGAAAGTTTTGCTGTGAAGGAGAGCAAAATTTGGGTTAGTACCTGGGCAACAATATGGGGTCAAGGGGTAGGGTGTCTTCGTTCTTCCTTATGTTTTTTTAGTATGGGATATACACTTTCAGGAAGAGACAGTAGCATGGCTGGTGTTGAAGAGAAGAGATAATCTGAGAAAAAGCCCCAGCAAGGTTGAGAGGTGAGAGATGGTTGGTCTGCAGAGGACAGAATACTTGATTCTTAGTGATAGGAAGGAAAAAAGTCACTGGGCACACTGGTGACAGTGACGGGGTAGTTTGAGGAGGAAGACCATTTGTTTTCTTCAGCTTTTTTTTGACAGACTGTGAATCAAGATCATGCATTAAAATTGGGGTGATAAGGCCGTAAAGAGAGACAATGTGAAATGGTTACTTTGGAGAATGAGAAAGCTAACAGATGCGGAGAGTGTGTGGGATTACCAGGGAAGACTGAGAGCCAGTTAGAGATTTGTGGCCATTAATTAGAGTGAAACTGCTCAGGAAAATCATGAAATAGCATGCGTGAATCACATCACTATTTGCAAAACCCTATCCCAGAGCTCTATATTGCTTAGCCATCTAGATAATCTTGGGGGTTGGAAGGGAACCTTAGTACCGTCCCTTCACAGATTTGCAGTCTTCTGCATAAAGCACTAAATGTCTCACTTGGAAGCAGGGACAAAGCATCTGACTCCAAAACCTATGCTTGTTTCATGGCACCAGCATCTGTAGAAGTGGTTCAACAAGTGCAACCACAGAAACAAAGTGTAACTCAGACCTACAAGCGTCTATTTCTTTAAGCAATTTTATAGACAATGCTGCAGCAGAATACGACCAAAGGGTTTGTTGAAGGTGATTCATGACGGGGTAATTGTGGCTATAAAGATTCTTCTTACAAGCCTCAGAGAAAGATATGGTGACACAAGTGGATGATAAATGATGCCAATAGGGCATGGTGTGTAAGAGGGTGGAATTTGGACTCAGAAATAGGTTCAAAGTCTGACTCTGCTATCTACCAGCTTTGTGACTCCAGACAAGTAATTTAACTTCACCAACTCAGTATACTCATCTATAAAATGGTCATGATAGCAGTTCTCCTCCTAACTGGGTTTTTGTGAAGATTACGTTATTTAAAAATCATATAATGACCTAAGCACAGTTCTTGGAATACAGTTAGGGCTCTTCAAATGTAGGCTGCTATTATTTTTAGTGAAAACTAAAAATGAAATGTGAAGATGGGTTACCATAAGCTGTATCAACAGGTATTATATTGTGAACTATAGAAATTCCTTTTAAAGGTGGGCTGATAAAAGAATGGACACAGTACTTCATGTACTTTTAACCTAAGATTATTTAGCAATGACTTCAATTATGCTAGAATAGAAGCTTAATTGATAAGACAATGAATTTGGCTCACAAAGCATTTTGCTGTTGGCTAAAACAAACACATAACAAAAGCCTATCATATATTTATGAACATAAATATCTCATTTAACATCTACACAGGAAATATTAGCAAGTATGTAACTCTAATAGGGAAGCTGCAGATAATGTGAAAACATTAAGAGAAGGAGTGTCTTAAATGTATTCCTGCTCACGTCATTGACTCTGAGCTGAGAGGAACTGCCTTAAGAAGGTCCTCAGGCCATGACTTCCCTGCAAAGGCTGCCACTGGAAGCAAAACTGCACTCTGAGGCAGAGGTCCTAGAGCTCATATTCCTCTTCCCAGGTGGCCCAGTAAGACTAAAGGACCCCAGGGTACGCTGCCTCATCCCTCTGGACAGACTGTCATCTCCACCTGTCACCTCCATGGAAGAGCCCTGAGTAGTCATGATGCGATGTAAAAAAAACAGCCTACTGCTGGACTTTGGCATCTGTGTGTTTGTCCTCCTCCAACTCTGGTCTTCTTTCCAGGCATCATACCTCAATAAAAACAGTCACCAAAAAATATCTTGCTTAAGCTATAACTGGGATAACTTTCTCTTCGCCCATTCCTTTCAGTTATGCCTAAAAGCCCAGCTCCCATCCTGGAAGGATTTTATCCTGTCTAAATATTGTAATATATATATCCAGGTCCTCAATTAACTTATGATGCTGATAATGATTTTTACAAATACAGTGCATATTGTTGTTAATGTACAAAAACTTAAGAGAGTTTTCATTGGTCAAAATAATGTATTAATCTGTTTCTTCATATATTATCAAAATTTAGAGATAATTATAACTACAGCTGTAGGGACTTAGGACAAAATGTCAGACTCCATCAGTAAAGGAACCTAAGAGCAAAAGGGTTATAACTGTTATTCCTTAAAAATAGTTTCTAAACTTACTTGTCAGCTCTTATGCTTATGCTTTGATTATATATGCTTTTCTATACATTCTTTGATTTTACATGCTATGATTAAAATTTGGGGCTGGGGAGTTAGCTCAGTGGCATAAGCACCTTCCTGGCAAGCTCAAGGTCCTGAGTTTGATCCCCAGTACCACAAAAATAAAATAAAATAAAATAAAATAAATTTTTAAAAATTAAAAAAATAAAATTTGTTCTTGCTAAAGGATGCCGAACTCCAAGTAATCATACACACAAACCCAATAATAAGTATGCTAAATTCCTTTTAGATTCCTTTTATTAGGCTCCACCAGATCTTTTCCAGAGAAAAGGTTATATGACACATATCAAGGCCTTAACTAAGTATATTCAGTGGGCCTTAAGTGACACAGCAGCTAGTCTTTCTCTCCTAAATGAAGAAGTAAAATTAATGAGACAGGCCATCCTCCAAAATTGTATGGCATTAGACATTCTAACCACAGCATAGGAGATACTTGTGCAATTTTAAAAACTGAATGTTGTATGTACATACATTCCTGATCCTTCTGCTAATATCTCAATAGTTGTTCAAGATATTAGGTAAGTCAATGACATGTTGGACTCTAAAATTTCCTGGACTTTTTCCTTATCCTCCTTATGGGAAGCCATTATTAGCTCTTCTTGGTGGAAATCTTTGTTAACTGTACTCATAATAATCCTGTTGATTCTATTATTTGGCCCATGCATACTTAATTGTTTCTTTGGCTTTCTGTCCTCTAGACTTAAAGCTGTACAGCTACCCAAAATGAAAATGCCTAGTGTCTACTGAAGGCCTTTAGATAGACCTTCTGCAGAGAATCTCTGAGAATCGACAACTACAACCCCCTTCAGCCTGAAGAAACCAGCTTGGTCATAGCCCAGTATTCCCTCATGGCAGTGCAGGGTATTTCTTCAGAGGCAGGAATGTTATAGGTAGCTAAGTTAGATAGAATATTATAGGCAGTCAGATAGGACTAGGCCCTGGAAGGAGCCAGTGCAGAAGACCAGATAGTTTGAAACTATGGGGAAAAACAAACACCTCCCGCTGTGGGCCAGATCTCAAGACAAAAGACAAAACAAAGACAGCCATGCCTTAAGGACAAACTTCAGAAATTGCTATTATAAATAGGTATCCATCATCTTGAGGAAGCCAGAAATAGCCACTAACTCAGTCTTCTACAGGCAAAGGCCCTGTTCTGTATTCATGCCTGCTTGATATAACTTGATTTCCCATTTTTCCCTGATTTAATCAAAATTTTACCTGAGCAATTATACTCATAATCTTATTGATTGATCATAGTTGTGTTCCACCTTATGTCCACCTTGTGAGCTCCCATTTTTCCCCACCATGGATCCCTCACCTCGTGGATTTGTTCCATAAATATCTCTAGAAAAGGTGGAGTCTTTGTCAACCCACCTGAGGCCCTTTCTGTCTCTCTCTTGACAGAAGCTTTGCTTCTCTCAATAAATATATTCTGCTCTTAAAATAAATAATAAATAAATAAATAAAATGACTGGGGAGAACTCCACTCACAGAAAACCAGACAACTGATCCTATCCCCCAAATCCAGAGACATAGATCAGACCCAAACTCAGCACAAATCCACATGCAAACCTGGCTAGAGTACACATTCTTGGATCAGACTTGCACCTACCTCAGAACTGTAGACATTAGAGAAATCTCACTATTTTTATTTTTCTCTGTCTGATGGGTTTTCCTCTTGGTAGCCAGTTGGGTTAGCGTTTCTTTTCCTTTGTTTGTTTGTTGTTGTTGTTTCCCCTTTTCTTTTTTTCTCTCTGTTATGTTTTGCTGTTTCATTTTTCTTTCTTTTTTAATTTTTTAATGTTAATTTCACTTATTCTTTACTTTGAAGGTAGTGAAATACAACAGCACAAGAGAGCACATAGCCAATTGAGACAGTACAGTGAAACTGGTACAGAATGTCACAACAGGTTACTGGGATAACAGTAATAGGTGCCATAGTATATCTCATTATCTTCACAATAGTTGTTCTTTCAATTAGGTATAGCAGAATCAAATGAAATACAGAACATTATAGAACTTATCAAAAAAGAATATTGAATAGAGCAATACAATTAATCAGAACAAAGCAAAACAGTGATAACAACATTTGCCTTCAAAGAGTTGGTAGAAGGAAATACCCGCTATTTGCTATATTGCATATAGTCAACCTCCCAGGAGATGCTCAGACCTCTGGCTCCCATTTGCTAATGGGGAGGTGGACGAGATGTTTGATTCTCAGCCTGTGTGCTGGTAGGCTCATGGCTGCTTACCAGGGAGGTGGGCTGGTTGCTTGGTTTCACAGTGCCCTAAGTTCCAACATGGCATGGATTTCAGGAGATGCTGGTTGGTTCTCCCCCCTGGAGCAGCCACTGCTTCATTTTTCTTTCTTATGTTTGTTGCTTTTTTCTATCTGTGTGGTTTTTTTCTGTTTTTTTCTTTTTCTTCTTTCTTTTATTCTTCTTGTCTACTTTCTTTTCTCTCTCATTCATGATTTGAATCCCTAAACTTTCTCTTTGTATTATTCTGTTTATTTTCTTTCTCTCTTCTGTCAACTATCTTGCTTGCTTGTATAAGTCTTTCATGTAAGTAAACATTGTTTCTTCTTCTGGTTCACTTTAATACTCCTAGGCTTTCCTTTCCAATCCCTCCCTTTTGTATCCTACAATTATTCAAAACTTGGATGATCATCCTATGCACACCATACTTGCTGCTACTATATTTAAACCTCATCCCCTTCATTCTACCCACACTCCTTTTAGACTCCTCTATAACAAGTAAAATCACTCTTCCAAGTGTAAAAACATTGCATACAAGTTTCTGGTATAAGTTGGATTATATTATATAACTATAGAACTTGCTCCTATGGTTAGAGAAATCAGATTAATGGTTACTACAGTCTGTCAGTAGCCAGGCTGTGTTCGAGTCTACAGTTGTTGCTAACTGTACTACTTTAACCAGGATGCCATACCTGACATAATCAGTTTTTCTCCCCTGTATGTTAATAGGGGATTACTATTACCACAGTTCAGTACCAAAAGAATGCAAATTTATAGCAAAGGAGTCAAATTTACAGCAACTCCACATTCTTAATATGTTGGGAAGGTAGTTTCATGGGATAGACATAAAAACAAAGAAACACCTATATCTAGAAGACAACCTGAGGATCAGACATCTTCTAGGAAAACCTAGGCACACAGAAATCAAAATAAAATGAAAAATAGAAGATGACAAGAAGAAGAAGAAGCAAAATGCAACCCCAAACACTGAGCCCACCCAGGACAAATTCAGAGCATAAAGAGAGAGGGAAAATAAAAAGCTAACCACTGGAACTCTTTGAAATAATAGCAGCAGAAGTAAAACAACAAGTGAAAGAGGCCACAGAAAAAAATAATATCTAAGATGCAGAAAAGAAATGACAATCAAAATGAAAGATTAAAGCAGATACAGACAACAAAATAGAAGAACTTGGGAAAATTATGGAAACTGTGAATGGCTAACATGGACAAGACATGTAATCAATGAGACAGATCCAAACAGAAATCCAGGAGGTTAAAAACTCCATTGAAAGTATACACAATAGATTGAAGGCAAGGATAGACTATCAGATCCAGAAGACAAGAATGTGACTTGTGACCAGGAAAAGAAAGATATCTTTAAAATAGCAAATGATCATTAAAAAAAAATCAATCCAACAACTACAAGATGAAGCAAAGAATAACATAAGATTGGTTGGAGTCAGTGAGAAAGCTGGAGACATCACAAAAGCCATAAAAAAAATCTTCACAGAAGTAATGGCAGAAAACTTACCAAACGTAGGCAAAGAATTTGACATACAAATAAATGAAGCATATAGAACTCTAAATAGCCATAACCAAAATAAATCCACAAGAAGGCATATAATAATCAAGATTCCATAAATTATATATGAGAACAAAATATTAAAAAGCAGCTAGAGAAAAAATATCACCTATAAAGGAAAGCCCATCGGACTCACAGAAAACTTCATAACACAAACCCTCGAATCCAGGGGAGCCTTGTCTGAGGTATTTCAATCCCTAAAAGCAAACAATCTCCAACCCAGATTCACGTACCTTGCAAAGCTATCTTTCAAAGTCAATGGAAAGATAAGATACTCCCATGACAAAGAACCACTGAAGAAATTCATGACCACCAAACCAGCTCTGCAAAATTCTCTGAAGGATATATTAGAAATGATGAAGACCACAAACACATGAACAATGGAAAGACACTGCCAAACAAGGCAAGCAATTAAATAGAGGAGAAAGGGAATCAACAACAGGAAAATAACATGAAAAGATAAGGCAATACATACCAGTTACAATCATCCATGTAAATTATTTCAACTTACCAATCAAAATGAGCAGATTGGCAGAATGGATCAAGAAGCAAGAGCCAACATTCAAGAAACATATTTAACCCAAAAAGGGATAGACTTATAGTCGAAGGGTGAAAAACAATTCTCCATACCACAGGGATCCAGAAAAAAGCAGACAATATGAACTGTAAGTTAAAACTGATCAAAAGAGACAAGGAAGGTCACTACGTACTTGTTAAGGGAAAACTCCAAGGAGAGATAGCAATCATAAATATATATGCACCAAACACTGGTGCACACAACTACATAAAGCAAATATTAACAGACATGAAAAATGAAATAAGCAATAACACAGTTGTAGTGGGGGACCTTAATACCCAATGCTAACAAATAGATAAATCAACTAGACAAAAAATCAACAAAGTCATATCACAATTAAGTGAAACCTATGAACAAATGGACTTGGTAGATGTCTACAGAATGTTCTACTCCAAAACATCAGAATACATATTATTTTAAGCTGCACATGAAAGAGTCTCCAAAATAGACCACATGTTAGCCCACAAAACATTTTTAAATAAATGTAGAGGAATTGAACTCTTCCATGCATAATATCTGACCATAGAGTAATAGAACTGGAAATCAATGACAAAAGAAATCATAAAAATTACACAAACACATGGAAATTAGACAACAATGTCTAATTGTGAACAAGTGATGGGTCACAGAGGATGAAATTGGGGATGAAATTAAACAGTACACAATTAAACAATAATGCTGATACAGCATACTTATGGGATGCAATGAAAGCAGTTCTAAGAGGGAAATTTATTACTATAAACTCTCACATCAGAAAAATGGAAGAAGCTCAAATAAACAACCTAATGTTGAATCTCAAACTTCCAGAAAAAGAAGAACAAATCAAAACCAAAGCTCATATGAGGCAGAAAATTATAAAAATAAGAGCAGAAATTAATGCAATTAAGACTCAGAAAGTAATATAAAGAATCAATGAATCAAAAAGTTGGCTTTTCAAAAGAATTAATAAAATTGACAAACCATTAGCCAACCTCACCAAAAAGGAAAATAAAACTGCAAACTCAAGCAATTAGGAATGAAAAAGAGGAAATTGCAACAGATCCTACAGAAATTCAGAAGATTATCAATATGTACTATGAGAACCTGTAGTCTAATAAGATGGAAAACATAGAATAAATGGGCAGATTCTTGGACACAATCAAATTGCCAAAACTAAATCAAGAAGATATAAAAATTCTAAATAACATGATATCAGTCAATGAAATTGAAAAATGTAACTAAAAACTTACCAACAAAGAAAAGCCCAGGTCCTTATGGATTCACTGTTGAATTTTACAAGAAATTTAGAGAAGAACTAGTGCCACTGATGCTGAAACTCTTTAAGGAAATTGAAAGGGGAAACAGTACTTCCAAATTCATTTTTAGAGGCAAGTATTACCCTGATTCCCTTATTTGGTTGAGAAGAGCTCAACCAAATAAGAAACAAACAAACAAAAAAAACTGTAGACCAATCTCCCCTAACAAACACAAAAACAAAAACAATAAGACGTTGGCAAATGGAATGTGGTGAATTGTAACAGGCCAAGAACCTATATACTTTACTTAAAAAATTATAAAGCAATCCAAAAATGGGCATTTGAGATAAATACACACTTCTCAGAAGAAGAAATACAAATGGCAAACAAATACAGGAAAAAAATATTCAGTATCACTGGTCATTCAAGAGATGCCAATTAAAAAAACACTGAAATTCCACCTCACTCCAGAAATAATGGTTATCATTAAGAAATCAATCAATAACAAATGCTGGCATGACTGTGCAGAAAAGTCTACATTGTTGGTGGAAGTGTAGACTGCTGTAACCACTGTGGAATCTATGTGGAAATTCCTTTAAAAACTAGGATTAGAGGTCCCATTCACTCCAACTATTCCCCTTGTGGTTATCTTCCCAGAAGAATTAAAAACATGAAACCATAGCAATATATATGCACTCATGTTTATAGCAGCACAATTTGTAATAGCTAAATCTTGGGAACAACACAAATGCCCATCAACCGATGAATGGATAAAAAAAGATGTGATATTTTTACTTTCTAAAGAAAGATAAACTTGAGACTATTTTAGGTAAATGGATGCAACCTGAGGCCATACTCATAAGTGAAATAAATTAGACCCTCTTGTATAAACCTCATATTGTCTTGTTAGTGTGTGAAACTGAGAGAATAAATGTGCAATATATATTGTTAATATGGAAGTGCTGTAGTCAGGGATTGCAAGGGAAACAATTACATACAGGATATATAATTTATAGTATTATTTATAATGGTTGCCCAAGGAGTCAAACACAAAAAAAGTGTAGGAAATCTGTCCACACACTAAACACCCCCCAAAAATCCACCTGAGGTCCTGGATGCCATGGCATGAGTCCAGCTGAAGACCTAGAGCCCACAACAATGTGTCATGCAAGCCTGTTTCATGGATCAGTGCTGGGAAGGCCCAAAGGTCAGCAGTGGAAGCTGGAAAGTCTGTGCTAGCAGGATGAAGGATCTGTGCCAGTAGGTTGAGGATTCTGCACTGGAGCCAGAAAGCAATGCTCATAGTAAGAATCAGGGCTCTCCCAAAAAGGACCACAGCCACCCTCAGCGACAATGAGGCCCCAAGCTCTTCCAATGATGAAAATAGCCAGGTTCATATCAAGAAGCCAATGTGACTAGCTTCTCCAGGAGACTGAAAAGCACACCATCTTCCCCTCCAGAGCCAGGAAGCAATGCTCAAAGTAGGGACCAGAGCTCCTCCAAAGTGAACCACAGCCATTCTCAATGACAACAAGGTCATCCTCTGATGATGAGAACAGCCAAGTTCACATCAGGAAAGAAACTCGACAGGAAAGAAACTCCTCCAGGAGAACCAACAACTCTACTTCTTCCTCTCCAGTTATCCTTTTTATCTTGGCAACAATCCTCAGGTGGGTCGTACACACTCAGCACCATGCTGATTCATTTCAGGTGGTATTACAAATTGACCACAGGTTATCAATCCACCACAGAAAGAAATTGTTCAAGAGAAAAAAAATTGTGATGGGAGAAATGGGAAAGGAAGGATGAGAAAGGAAAAAAAATTATATATATATATATATATATATATATATATATACACACACAGACACACATGAGATAGTTATACAGTTAGTTTCTCTTAGTTCATTGAAAAGTAAGTTTTGTGCTAGTATTTTTGGACAATATTTCTTGCCTATATTTTGTACTCTGAACAACTACCATGAACATAACAATACACAACATGTTAATTATTGTTGTACTCCTACTAGCCTGTTTGTAACTGTTTTATTGTGATTTTTACTTTTTTTCTATTTAAAATAAAAAAGAATATGTCACTTCACAATTCCTGTTAACTCCAGATCCAGAATATCAAATTAGACTTTTTGTAGCGCATTAAGAAAAGTAGTAGAAAATATTTACTTTTGACTAAGAATATTTACATAAAATTTGTGTCAGTTTTTATCTCCAACTATTGGATCATATATGTGAATATAGAGTGCTTATTTGTTAAAAAATTTAAATCATTGGTTAAATGTGTTTAAATATTTTTCAATTTATGTTTTAAGAAATAAGCATCTAGAATCACTGATAGTAGACATAATACTTCACGTATTAAAGACATTCAACATAAGCATTAAAATGAAAACATTAAAATTTAAAGGAAAATACATGTGAGTAATACTTATGTTACCTCGTGGACACTCTGTTGTGAGAGATGCAAAGCATTGTAGCCACATTTCAAGGGGTGAGGTGTCAGCTGGCTGTCTTGTCTTCTGGAAAGTTCCAGCTCCCATACATGCATATGCTGGACTTAACTGGTACACTAACACTGTATCAAGGTATTTCCATGGCTATCTGAGTTTGAAAAATCAAATAATACTAAAGCAATTCTGTTATTTCTGGTCCCTATGCAGGTTAAATGAGGTTACTCCAAATCATATGCTATGCCAATTTCAAAGCTTGCCTAACTTATTGTAGAAGGTCCTGGATAACTTCTATGCTTTATGGAGTCTAATAACTTTTTGCAATTATACATAGTGATTGTATTGAATTAAAATACTAGAGCTATGCCAACTTGTCCATAAGGCTTTTGTACCTATCGAGCCTTATTCTTGAAGGAGTTAGTTACCTAGGAGACAGAATTTAAATCCCCGGAGAGGAGGGCTCTGGTGTGGTTCTTATTTGCCACCGAGGAATCTGTAGAGTGTTAAACACTTGGGATGCTCTGAGCTCCTTAGGGGGTGTAGACAGCCAGACTCTCCAGGGCTAGAGAACAACCAGGGTGTGTGTGAGGATTCCACTGTGATTGTGATACACAGATGCACCTTGAGGTTAAGAATCACATCTACAACAAGCCCCTCAGGTTTCATAGGCTGCTTCATAGATACATCCATGTGTATATGCATACTTTCAATGGTATGAACTCATTGTCCTTAAAGTACTTAGGATTAATTTAATGCCTGCAAAACATATGCTCCTGAGAATGGATAGAAAGTCAAAGTGGCTGGATTTTTCTGCTAGGTCAGTAAGGTATTTTAGAAATTTATCACAACACTCATCGGATTAACTATTCTCAGCAGTAAGCAACTGAAAATCCATCTGAGTCACAAACAAATAAAAAGGTATTTTCCTTATAAACCTAGAAAATCTGAAAGTAGACAGCCTAGGGCTATTGTAGCAGCTCAGTGATGTCAGTAGGTGCCCAGGATCTTTTTCTGTTGTTCTCTTTTAACATCCTTACCATGTCAGCTTGTTACTTCGCTGCTACAAGATGGCTGTGTCAACTCCATCCATTATGCCCATGTTCAAGGCAGGAAGAAGAAAAAGACAAATTGTTCTAGCCATGTTTTTAGCAGGAAAGAAGATCTCTGTCCACATCTTTTAGGCCAGAACTAGGCCATGTGACAATCTTTTGCTGCCAGTGAAGCCATAAAATTATCTAGCTTTTCTAGTCTCTATAGTAGAGCAGGGACAGAAAGGAAAGAGAGTTAGGACTGACCATCCAACATTGACTATCATATTTGGGAGACTTGTATGCCCTATTATCTTCTCTGACATCAGAGAAAGCATCTTAATATACCTTTATAAATTAATTTTTCTTATTACCTTTACTGCCTTTGTTTTTATTAAAAATGCCAATCAAGGCTGCAACTACAATTTATTGACTATTTTCTTTGTGTCGAGCATTCTTCTGACTGATTTTTCTACTTTGCCTACTTTACAATTATAACAGCCTTCCTTGCAAGGTGAAAATCATTCACCTAGTTTCCCAATAAGGAAACTGAGTCTCAGAGAAGGTAAGTGGTTTAGTCAAGTCCACATTCTAGGAAGGGACAGAATTAGGATTTGAACTCAAGTATACATGGGTCTAAAACCTATATTCTTTTCGACATAGCTGCTGCCTCTATTCCTGGATCAAAAGTAGCCTTGAGGGATCTACATACAAAGGAACATAAATTTTTCATAATCTCTATACATTCTTTTTATAGCAGGCTCCACATATTACTTTCTGCTCCCTTACAACTTCTTGAACTCATTCAAAAGACAAAAAAATGTCATCCTGATGCTGCAGACATCTCCTGAGTATTAGGACTGATTCTTTCTCCCTGGGACTGGCTACTGGCCCCTACTCCTGTCCTCCCTACAGGATGGATGCTCTTCTTGGCAGATTCCTGCTGCCATTTTGCAGGAACTCAGAAAGGTGTCTGGGAAACACAAGGCACACAGAGTTTGCTCTGAAAAGAGAAAATGCTGTGGTGGTACTATTTCTTCCACAGAAATAGATTTTTTCAGTGGCAAAATCAAGCCCAGACATTCTCCACCCCTGCCTGGGAGACCCAAACTGGATGATGGCGCCCTATAGAAATGAGCAGGTCGTTCTACATGGCCCTTAGGCAGCACTTGAGTCTAAGGCTATGAGTGGGTGGGTGAAGCTGACCCCCTCCAGGAGAGTGGATCTTACTTGTTGAAGTCTGGTATTCAGGAGATACATTAAGTTGAAGCAGAGCGAACCTCCAGCAGCTCCTTAGATGGAGCTTTCTATAATGAGAGGACCCAGCTGCTCATGTTCAGCTGTCCTTCTGCTCCAGAGAACCCATGGGGACATTTTCCTACTGGGTTTATAAAATCAAATCCTCTAGTTTAATAGACCAGAATTCTTATGGCCTCAGAATTCTCCAAAATGCTTTTAAAGCCCCTCCTGTGTGGTCTTTAGCAGTCAGAGGTGGCCTGTGAGTAGTGACAGGCTACGAGATCTATTTAAAACCATGAAAGAGAAGCCTAGGTAATTTTAACAAGATCTGTAGGCGAGTCAGTGCTAGAATTCTCTTGAGACGCAAAGGCAATTCAGAAAACATTTTCCTGAATTTGATTATTGGAAATACTTAGTTTTGCTTGTGACTTTAAATTAATTGCTTACAATAAGGAGGCAGATATTCAAAGGTGACTCCAGGGACAATGCCTTTTCTATCTACTAAAGAGCTTCTCATACCTCTTAGATTGGTGCAATACAGAATCCAGCCTTTCTTTCAGAGACAGGTTTGGATGACTTTAAGAGTCAACTCCCATTTAAAAAAAAAAAAAAAGCCCCAGGGACCGAGAGCCACACAAACACACACACACACACACACACACGCATGCACCTCTTCTTTTTGGCCATGGAAAACAAAAAAATTTGTTAGTTTCAGTGTCTCTCTACTTTGCTTATGTTTCCACTTATTCCACCAGCATGGAATTTCACCTGCCAAGGCTTCAGTCTCCACTGCCTATAAATCCCTTGGTGTGAGGAATGCAGTGGGGTAAATTTCTATGCCCAAATGTTGGCCTAACAAGACTCTCACCTCACAGCCATAGATAACTTCATGGAACTTCCAAACAATTTTACATTTCTTGGTTCTAATCCTGGGACCTTGATATTTATAAATATTAAATTTCTACATTTCAAAGGGCAACAATTCAGATAAAACTGAGCATCCTCTGAGCTAGTCTCCTGGGCTCAAAATTCTCTCAGATTTCCCATGCCAAATACCAGAAGACTTGGGGCTTACTGAATTTCCCATTTCTATTTTTGTTTCCCTTAAAAGGAAATTGAATCTCACAGCTTCTGCCATTATATAATGTAATATGCCTCACAGGTTATTCTCTCTTGAGCCCTTAATTATCTGTGACTTTGTGTTCCTTCAAGAACATTCTTTGGCCCCCTGGAAGACAGAATAAGTAGAAATCTTTATGATGTTGGTGTAAGCAAAGACTTTTGGACAAAACCCCAATTACACAGTAATTATCAAAAATATTCAACAACTGGGATCATATTAAAAAGCTTTTGCACAGCAACAGAAGCCACCAGCAGGTTGGAGACAACCCACAGTTTGGGCAAAAATTTTTACTAGCTGTTCCTCAGACAAAGGATTACTATCTAAAATACATAAAGAACTAAAAAAAAAAAAATCAGACCCCCTCAGATTTAAAGACTCAATTCAAAAATGGTCATCGGAAATAAATAGATACTTCTCAGATGAAGGAGTAAAAGTGGCAGATAAATATATGCAAAGATGTTCAACATTACTGGTCATTTGAGAAATGCAAATTAAAACAATGCTGAGATTCCCTCTCACTCAAGAAATAATAGCAATTATCAAGAAATCAACCAATAACGAATGCTGAGGGGAAAAAAGCACCCTTCTTCACTGTTGTTGGGAGTATAGACTGATGCAGCCTCTGTGGAAATGAGTATGGGGAGCTCCCAAAATCTAAAACTAGAGGTTTCATTTGACCCAGCTATTCCCTTTACTGGTATCTTCCCAAAAGAATTTTTAAAAAATTCTTGCACAGCGATATATGCACACTGATGCTTATAGTGTCATAGTTTTAATAGCTAAATCTTGGAAACAGCTCAAATGCCCATCAACCAATGAATAGATAAAGAAGATGTGGGTTTTTTCTTTTAATATAATGGAGACTACTACTCAACCATAAAGAATAAACTTGAGATATTTCTAGATAAATGGATGTACCTTGAGACAATACTCTTAAATAAATCAGATACACATGTAAATACCACATTGTTTCTCTGGTGTGAGACCGAAAGTGTAAATAAGGACCAAAATGTGTAGCAGACATTGTGAAATAGAACGAAAATATTCAAATGGGAAGGGAAAGCAGAAGCAGGGAGGGGGACAGGAAGGATGAGAAAGGAAAAAATGAGAAAAGGAGGAAAAAATGGAAACAAAGCTTTGTAAATAAGGAGGGAAAGAGGGGCCGGAGGGAGGGTAGGAGAATGGGGGAAAAAAAAATCAAGATCTATCATGTACAGGTACAAATTCCCTATGACGAATGTGATCATTATATGTTCCTAAAATGTACTAATAAACTTAATTAATTAAAAAGAAAAAGGAAATTCTTTGGGTGGGATTAGAAGCAAGCCCCCTTGTTCTGTAACCTCCCCAGGGTGCAGGGGAAAGCCTGTCAGTTGGGGATGTGATGCGTCATCCTTTACAGTTATTCTGAGTCAATTCACACTCAGGGCAACTCTTCACCACACAACATTTCCCTCCATCTCTGTTCTTTTGTCTTCAGCAGTTCAGCAGGAAATTAGCAACACAACACCTTCCCACAGTGTGGCAGGATGAGGCTGGGAGGGGCTTCCTGATTTACCACAGCCCTCCAGCAGATGGGGTCACCGGAACTGCGCATACACGGAAACAAAACCAAGGTGTAAGTCTTCCCAGGCCTCCAGGGGCAAGAACAGAGTAACTACATTCCTCTAGTGGCAGATACCTTAGGTGATGCCATTCAGGGTCAAGTTAACCCCCTCTTCTCTGGGATTGGCCTTTGCTTTCCCATGTCATCCACTGGGCTAGACTTCCACTGGGCGAACCTTGTGGTTCAATGCCCTTGCTTTCTCTAGTAATATACAATTTTACCAGGCATGGAGATCTCAGACACACTGGATCTAGGCTTCTGAGTAGGATCCTATGGTGACTAAAGTCGTTCCTCAAATCTTACCTTCTCACCAGGGCTTACTCTGGCCCATGTGTAGAACCATCTTCTCTTTATTCTCTTCCCACCTCACACTCCAGATCTTCCCTTATGCCACTCTGCTTTTCGTTTCCCTCAGGCGTTATCACCTAACATGGTGTGTGATGTATTTTTTTGCTCATATTTCAGTCTCTCTCTTTCACTTGAATGTAAGCTCCATGAAGGCAAGACACTGCTTCGATCCCTGATGCCTAGACCAGTGCCTGGCACCTTGTATATACAGAAATGTTGTTACGTAATCAGAGTTAAATGGGTTTTTTTAAAAATATGATCCAGAGAAGCAGGGAAAGCCAGAATGTACAGACAGAAGAAAGAAGCTGACTCACATAAAGAGGCCAACAAGACACCAAGAGCTCTCCTTTAGTCAGCAGTCCAGCCTTCCCTGCCAGCCTTGGATGTCATGAGTTCGTTCAGTAAACTGCCTCCTTCTTTTCTCCCTAGAGCTAGCAACAGTTAATGTCTGTGACTTGCAGCAAGAGGACTGCAGGACAGAAGGAGAGCTCTTGGCCTCTTTGTTTGCCTCTTAAAAGAATCCTGTTGTAGACTTGCCTGCGGGCTGTGGCAGGCAGGTATAAGCAGACATTTAAGTGAAATGCTGCCACCATAACCCAGAAGGAGATGAGTGACCGAACAGGGTGCAGGCAGGGAGAGGATGAGCGGTGGCCAGTGCTGCTTGTAGAAGGCACAGTAGATGCCTCCAACACCTGAGACGTAGTTGTCTGAAGGAGTAGGGTGTGTCTTCTGAGAACACTTTTCCATGTTAGAGCAGCTGGGCTGCTAATCTGCTGTTGACTACCAAACCCCTCCTGGCTGCACCTGCCACCAGTCGCGGCCTCTTCCTCCACAGGGGGAAGCTGAGCGGCTTCCACTGAACAAGTCCTGTGCCATGGTGCAAATCCTTTCCTCCACTCAGGGGCTGTTGGCTAAAAGGGAAGATTGTTACACTGTGGCCATGGTGTGAAAGAAACGGCGATGGCACTGGAGCTAGTGGATTTGGATTTAGTTTTAGTGGATAGAATTTAGTTTGCCTGTGACTGAGGCCTCAGCATTCTCATCTGTGAAATGAGAGTTCTGACCTCTCCCATTGGTCATGGCCCCTTGAGCTCTCAAGGGCTGTAATTCTGAGAATTTGAGTACCACAGCCATCACTGAACTCAGGTTCAAACTCAGGAACAAAAGAACAAAGTCTACATTTTAAGTCATAAACTAAGTCATAAATCGCTGGCATGTTTCCTGGAGTAAGAGGAGCTTGGCCTTGCATGGGGCCCACAGCCACTCATCACGAAAATAGTCTGTGACGTTATTACCCAGAAAGAAAACGAGTTACATATGTGAACAATATATATTTGCAAGCACGGTTTTTATATTTCTTTTTCTTTTATTTTTCTATTCCTTCTTTTCTATTCCCCACCCTTAATGTCCTGCCCATCTTCCCACAGCCTACAAACCCATGAACACCAAGGGATGACCATTCATCAAGGGGTCATATACTCCCGTAAGAAACCAGATGAGAACATGGTAAATCTGTACGCTTTGTGTTCAAATGTAATGCCTGGATCCCTCTATCAGCTCACTCTGGTTCTGTCTCATTCTCCCTCTTCTTGGCTTCTGGTGGCACCCACTGGTAGGGAGAAGAGTAGTGACTCTGTGGCTGCAGGCAAGCTGACCCTAAAGGGCATCATCTCCTCAGCGCTGTCCCCATTGTCACCCTTGTCTGAAAAGGATATGCTCTGAATATTGTTTTTTAAAAAATCATTTGTTCATAGAGAGATACTGACCTTTTTATAAAATAGCTTCTGGCATGAACCAAGCCATTTTGTGGCTCTCCAAGTTCTTTGAGAAGGCAGTGTGTCTTGAAAAGCTAGCAGAAAAAGTGATGGTTGCTAAGGGAACAATTGAATTGCTGACACAGGGACATGTAATTCCACTACAAACTATTTTTTTTTTTTGTCTCCTGCCACGTAGAAAAGAAAGCAGATGAGTCAGGGGGAGCAGTAGACAGTCCTTTCTGGCAGTTAAGAAAACTAAGAGGCCAACTAGCCTATTTGCTGAAATAGGAAGTGTTTAGTGGCAGCTAAAATTGAGAAAAGCTGAGAGCAGCTGGAAAGTGGAGGATAGGTTCGTGAAGTCTTAGGCTGAAACTGTGACTCAGAGTGGGCTCCCAAGAGAAAGGCCACCTACTAACGAGGCTGTGGTTGATGACAAAATGTAGCAGGCACTACATAATCACATGCAGATATATATTTTTAATCGATTGATTGAGTGACTCATATAGCATTTAATTGGCATTTCGGAGAACTCGTTTCAAACATCTTTTTGGAGGTGTAATTTATACACTTTGTAATTCATCCACTATAACTGTATTATTTAGTGATTGGGCGGGGGCAAGAAAACTTCATAGGGTTCTGAAAAATTTACCCCAATCCAATTTGAGAACATTTCCATCATACTAAAAAAGTTCCTTTTTCCCTATTTATAGTCACTCCTTGCTCCCAACCCCAAGCCACTGCAGATCTCTTTTCTGCCTAGATTTTCCTTTTCTAGGAATCTTTAGGTTTATCTTGTATAGAAATTTTATCTAAGTAGGATCACACAACCTCAAGTTTTTTGTATCTGGCTTAGTTCATTTTGTATCACATTTTTTAAGTTCACCCATGTCGTACCACTTACTAGTAGTTCACTGCTTTTTAAAATTGAGTAATATTCTTTTATGTTATAGTTTGTCCATTTACCAAGAGATGAACATTTGGATTATTTCTAGTTCAGGAGGATTATGAGAAAGCTCCCATAATCATTCATGTAGGAGTCTTTGTGTGAACAAATATTCCTTTGGGTATGTACCTTGGGTTCGAATTTCTAGGTCATAAGGTACATATATGTACTGTGAAAGAAACCACCAAAACATTTTGCCATTTCACATTCTCATCGGGCATGAGAAGTTTCCAATTTTTCTCTGTCTTCCATGTATGTTTGGTATTGTTCAGTTGTTTGATTACCAACCATTCTAATGTATGTAGTAACATCTCATTATAATTTTAAATTGCATTTCCCTAATGATTAATGGTGTTAGTTATCTTATCATGTCTATATGTTTTTAAATCAGAAAAATATTTTAAATGAGAGAAAAGCATGTGTCTAATATTCTCCACTGGAATTGACAGAAGGTTTCTCATTGCAGACTGCTTCCATCAGAAGTATTCAGGTATTTATTAAAAATTCAAATCTCTTCTAGCCTGTATAGTCAATACCTGAGACAGTTTCCAGAGCCCATGTTTAATACCTCAACACCTGAGGGTGATTCTTATTTATCATGGAGTTTGAGAGCTACTACCCTAATCCCAAGACACTTTGCTTATACTGACTGCAGTAGGTTATTACAATCAAACTTATACTTTAGAGGTAAGTTTATAAGCACTGTGGTCCTTATCCTCCTCAAAGAAGAAAAATATAAAATAGGCTTTGGAAGGACGACGTACTTCACTTTAAAAAGATTTCAGGCGTACAAGGAAACATCTTTTGTGCTGTGTGAGGAAGTTCAATAAAACTAATAGAAAGAGGTTCAAAAGAACTTCAAGTGGAGGTGGGGCTGGTAGCCTGGAATCTTACCAAGAAGCTGCTTTTCTTTCCATATGAAACCTGGCTAGAAAGGAATCTTCCTATTTGTACTTCAAATTAGTTTTAAACACATTAGGGGAAAAAATACACACACACACACACACCCCAAACCTCCCACCCATCCACCCTCCCGCTGGCTGGTAGCTCTATTTGAACAGTCCGTGGGTGGTATCCTGTATGGCCAATACATCTCGTGCTACTATCTTTCCAGGGCCACAAAACACACCCACGTGATGACAGGACTGAATACTGACCCCACCCATGCTCTCTGGGGCATTTTTTGCTACAAATGGCTACTGACAGACATTGTCAAGTAAAACTGCTTTGTTGGAATCCAGAGATGCACACATTTGTATTATTATTATTAGGCACAAATTACTTGGCACTACAAGTTGGAACAATAATCAAGCCTTTGTGCTGAAGGAATGCTGAACGTGAAACAACTTGAGAATGGGATAAAAATGGACCTATTATTCTGGGACTCAATTAAGTGCACATAATATATTCAGTGTACTTTTGCCAAGCCGTGTATTTATCTACATGAAATTGAGGTGGAGCTGTTCCTGAGAGAGGCCCTTTAGCCCCAGCTCTGGCCCTCATCACCCTTGGAATGAAAGGAACAAGTAACTCCTCCCAGTGTAGTTCTGGCTAGCTTTGAACTCACTATGTAACCAAGCTGGTCTCATACTTGTGCTGATCCTCTCGCCTCAGCCTCTTGAGTGCTGGGGTTACAGGTGTGTGCCACAATGCCCATCAAACTTTTTCCCATACCTTAGGTTGTCTCTTTACTCTGTTGCTTGTTTCCTTTGCTATGCAGAAAGTTTTAAATTTGATATGATCCCATTTGTTGATTCTTGGTATTATTTCTTGTGCCTTTGGGATTCGATTTAGAAAGTTCTTGCCTACCCCTATGTCTTCAAGGGTTTTATTGATTTTTATCTTTCAGAAGATTGTTTCTGTTTTTTTTGTTGTTGTTGTTGTTCTGGGGATGGAACTCACAACCTTGCACTCGCAAAGCGGGCACTTTTGCCACTGAGCTAAATCCCCAGCCCCGATTCTTTCTATTTTAACATTTAGATCTTTGACCCATATTAATAGTAGTTTAATACATGGTAGAGATATGTGAATTGTTCAGTTTTCTATCTGTGGATAGTCAATTTTCCAAGTACCATTTGTTAAAGAGGCTATTTTTCCTTCTGCATATATATTTGTTTCTTTGGCAAAGATCTAAAAGCTGAATGTGAATGAATTTTTTTTCTGCATCCTATATTCTGTTCAATTCGTCCACTTGTTTGTTTTATGGCCAGTACCATGCTGTTTTTAATCACTATAGCTTTCTAGTATAATTTATAGTCATGTGTTATGATGCCTGCTGCTCTACTCTTGTTGCTCATGATCGCTTTTGCTATTCTTGGCCTCTTCTGGCTTCGTATCAATTTTAGGGTTTTTTTCTTAAGTTCCTTGAGGAATAGCATTGGTATTTTGATTGGGATTGCATTAAATCTGTGTACCAGTTTTGGAAGAATGGCCCTTTTACAGTATTGACTGCCTTTCCGGGAGCAAGGGACACCTTTCCATTTTCTGATGTCTCCTTTTCCAGAGTACTGTACTTCTCATTGCAGAGGCCTTTACTTCTTTGGTTATTCCTAAGTATTCACTTTTTCTTGGTGCTATTACGAATGGTACTGTTTTCCTAATTTCTTTAATGAGTTTATTATTGGTGTACAGGAACACTATTGATTTTTGTGTATTGATTCTGTGTATTGATTTTGTGATTTTGTGTATTGATTCTGTGCCCTGCTACACTACTGAATTTGGATATTATTCTAGGAGAGTTTTGGTAGAATTTTTTAACTTCTTCCATTTCTTGAGTCCCCTTTTATTTGTTTCTATTGCCTAATTGCTCATACTAACCTTTTAAATACTATATTGAACAGGAGTGGCAATAGTGGATATCCTTGTCTCATTCCTGATATTAAAGGGAAAGCTTTCAGTTTTTACCCATTTGATAAGATATTGGCTATTGGTTTGTCATAAAAGGCTTTACTCAGATTGAGTTAAGGTCCTTCCATGCCTACTTTCTTCAGGAATTTTATCATGAGTGGATGGTGGATTCTGTCAAAGGCTTTTTCTGCATATATTGAAATGATAAGTGTAAGCACCTCCCTAGTAAGAGCAAGGTCTTGAGTTCGATCCCTGGTACAAAAACAAAAAGTGATTTGCCTTTGCTTCTGTTTATATGATGTATTACATTTATTTATTTGTGCATGCTAAATCATGATGTATCTCTGGGATGAATCCTACTTGGTCATAATGTATGTATGACCTTTTTGGTGGTTTGTTGCATTCTATTTGCCAGTATCTTGTTGGGAATTTTAGCATCTATGTTAATTAAGGAGATTGGCCTGTATCTCTCTTTTTTGGTTGGATCTTTCTCTGGTTTTGGAATCATGGCAATGCTAGAGACCAGGATTGGCTTTGGAAGTTCTTCCCTTTCAATTTCATTAAAGCATTTTGAGGAGTACTGGCATTAGACCTCCCCCAAAGTTTTTGCAGATTTAGTGGTGAGTCCATAGGGACTTGGGCTTTTCTTAGTTGCTTGCCTTTTTGATTTAATTTAATTTTATTACTTCTTCAATATAATTTCTTGTTACTGGATTATTCAGGGTTTCTATGTCTTCAAGGTTCAGTTTTAGTAGTTCATATGTATCTAGGAATGTATCCATTTTTTCTAAATTTTCCAATATATTAGAGCATGGCTTCTCTAGGTAGTTACTAATAATCTGGATTTTGGCAATTTTCATTGTGATTTTGCCTTTTTACTTCTAATTTAATTGATTTTGGTCATTTTTTTCCTTTTTTTTTTCTTCTTTTGTAAGAGTGGTTAGGGGTATGTCTATTTTGTTCTTTTTCCTTCAAACAACCAGCTCTTCAATTCATTGATTTGGTGTATTTTTAACATCTCAGTTACACTAATTTCTACACTGATCTTTATATGTAATCATCATTTACATATAAATGCTAATGACTGTTTAGACATACAACCAAAGCACACTGTTTGAACTTAACTACCCATCTTTGCCTTTTGTATAGTTCTGTACAACTTGTTTATAGAGACTGAATGACTTTTTTTGTACTGTATACCTTATTTATACAGTACTATTATTTTTTCTGATTGTACTGTACAGAACAGTACTGTATTTTTATATTGCTATTCATTATAGTACTGCATGTAAGAGTTAAGCAAACAAAAGCAAAGTCATTAAATTGGAGTTTTCTTTGACCATTTCTTTGTTCAAAAGATTGTAAGGTACATACTATATACAATTCTTCACTTAGCAACCAACTCATTTAATGGCCTAGTTGCAGGAATGGAACTTGGAACTCCGTCATTAAACAAGGAATATCTGGAATTTTCTACCTTGTACTAGCTTTGGATTTGGATTGATCCTATTTTTCTGAGACCTTGTGGGAGATGATTCAGTTATTCATTTGGGCTCATTCTGTTTTTCTGATGTGGGCCTCCATAGCTATAAACTTTCCTCCTAGTATTGTTTTTACTGTGTTCCACCAGTTCTGGTACATTGTACTGGTATTATCATATGAGTCTAGGAACTGTCTAATTTCTTCCTTGATTTATTTTCTGACCCATTGAATATTCAAGAGGGTATTGTTCAATTTTTATACATTTGCATAATTTCTGTGGTTTCTTTTGTCACTGAATTCTAGTTTCATTGCATTATGATCTGACAATATGCATGGGATAGGTATGAGCTAGCATGTGGCCTATTTTGGAAAAAATGCTTTATGCTGCTGAGAAGAATGTGTGTTTCATTGTTGTTGTACAGACACTGTAGCTATCAAGTCCATTTTTTTGAAGGTTTTGTTCAATTCTAATATTTCTTCATTGATTTTTTTTTTTTGTCTAGCTGATCTGCACATTTGTGGTATAGCAGAGTATTGAAGCTCCCCTGCTATAATTGTGTTGGTGTTTATCTGATTTTTTTTTACCTAGTAATGTTTGTTTTATGAAGTTGGGCATGCCAGTGTTTGGTGCATACATCTTTGTAATTGTTATCTCTTCCTGCTGAATTGTTCTTTTAGATAATATTGAATTACTGCCTTTGCTTCTTCTGATCAGTTTTCACTTGAGGTTCACTTTGTCTGAAAATAAGGTAGGTATTTCTGCTTGTTTTGGGATTCTCATTGCATGGAATATTGTTTCCCAACCTTTGCTTTTTAATTAATTTTTTTTTAGTAAATGTATTTCTTGTACATAGCATGCCATTTTTGTTCCTGATACATTCTGCTATTCTGGGTCTTAAGATTGGGGAATTTAGATCATTCACACTGAAGGCTCTTACTGAAAGCTATTGACTTATCCCTGCCATTGCATTATTTTTCTGATGCTGTTTTTCTTTTTTTTTTTTTTTAATTCCCTTCTGCCCACTTTGCATGGTACATTCAATCTATTAGATATTTTAGCATTGTTCACTTCATTGTCTTTTTCTGGGATATCTTTGAGAATTTTTGTAGTGCTAGTTTGGTGGTCATGAATTTCTCGAGGTGTTGTTTGTCATGGAAAGACTTTTGAAAAGTTAATTTTGCAGTATATATCATCCTGTGTTACAGGTTGCTTTCTTTTAGACTTGAAGTATTTTACTGCAAGCTCTCTTAGCCTTTAAGCTTTGTGTTGAGAGGTCTGCTGTAATTCTCATGGATTTACCTTTATAAGTGATTATTGCTTTTCTCTAACAGTCTTTATGATTCTGTTCTTGTGTTGGGTTTCTGGGATTTTGACTGACTTACCATAGAGTTATGTTCCAATCATGGTTATTTGGGGTTCCATATGCTTTGTGTATGTATATATCAAATTATTTTCCCATATTTGGAAATTTTTCTATTATTTCTGTAAACAGTTTTTTAATGTCATTTGTGCTGTTTTCCAGTTTTTTATTAATTGCAATTAATCTTAGTCCTTTTTGTGTCATCTAGCAACTGTTGGATTCACTTTCCGTGCTCTCTTCTTGCTTTTCATGCCTCTCTGAGTATATTGTTGCTTGTTTCAACTCTATCTTTTAGTTGTGACACTCTTTCCTTACATGGGTCATTAATGCTGCCCACACATTCAGCAGAACTCTTTTATCTCCTGGATTCTATTTGGGAGATTTCATGAGCTCTAATTCTTTGCTAAAATGGTTATTCATGCTTTGTGTCATTTTGTTTAGCTCATCTAAAATAGACAGCAAAATGGAAAATTTCCCAAACTCTCTAGTGAAAAGAAATAAAAAGATTAGAAAGATCTATCTATCATCTATTATGAAAGAGACACAGAGAGAGAGAGAGAGAGCTAATCCTTTTTCTGTATTGTTTAATGAGTGGTTCCTTTCCAAGATCCATAGTTTTGGAATTCTTCAAATCGCAGTTTTCTCTACTTGGCTTCATAGCATGTGGTTTGTGAGGTGTTCCTCTGCCTCAGAGGCCCCTCTGCCCTCTCACCCCATGGTGTGGCACCCATCTAAACCAAGACATGTCTTTGCTCACATTGGTAGATGGGGAAAGCAGTCACACCTCTGACCTGGACTGGATGTAGACAGCAGGGTGAGGAATTCACGCAGCCCACTGTATTTAATCCAGTGCTTTCAGACAGTCACTTCTGAGAACCACACAAGCCAGTCCTGGCTTCTCACCACATAGGATGGGGCCCAGAATCCTTCATGTCTTGAGTTTAACATCTCAGAGGATCTATGCCTAGCCCCATCTGCTCCTTAATTATTTCCCATGGTGTATCTCATCTAATCATTGTGTGAGTGTTATACTGGGAACCGTGAAGTGAGGTGAATTTTTAGTTGTTATGAGTCTCAGTCTTAAATAATCAACTTCTTCCCAAAATGACACTCTCTGGGAAAATGGCAGAGCTACACTGGATTAATTCTCCAAAATTTGCTTGCCATGTAGAAGGATATTGAAACTCCAATATTGTGTGTTGGAATCCAAATAATGGATATTCTAATCCAAATACTGTAATCCTTTCTCCAGTTCACCTCATAATCCAGAAAGTTATATTTGTAATCCCATAGAAATGTTACTCGAATTCCAGTGGGTTAATTCCAATCTACCACCTCCAATGTAACCCATGGTGAGAGTAAAGAAACTAAGAAATATTCAGTGTTATGGGCAGCCCAGGGATCCTAAATCCTATCCAAGTACATGGACAAAGGCCTGATCTAAGGCCTCTCCCAGAATTCTTGTGAAGCAGGGGTGGTTCAGGGATGAGTGGCAGTGAGCATGGTGGGAACTATGTGAGTAACTTGAACTGGCTAGTCAGGTGGGGAGAAAAGCATCTTTACAATATGCAGGGAGAATGATATGCACAAGGACCAATCTGCAAAACTCAACTAGGGTAGCATTTAAATGGTTTTAGGAGGCTGTTCCTTTAGTTTCTGACATGTAAGGTTTTGTGCCCTGGCGAGTCATAGCGTCTTACTTTGAGCCTTATACCCAACTGACATTCCTGGAGCTGACTGTGCTCAATTCTTTACAGAAAGCACAATGTGAGAAAACAGAAAACTGTCAGGTTGGCTTTAAGGATTACATACCAGTACCATAGCTACCCGTATTTACAATACTTAGAGCCAATTGATGGGAGAAGAAAATAGTGTAACCCACTCTGTACATATCAGTATATGGGAATAAGACTCAATTTAACTAATGTTGCGGCAATTGTTCTGCATTCAAGGAGAGGTTCCCAGATCATCTTCTACAGAAGGAGTCACTTTGGAGTAAAACTCCACACTGTTTCTGCATTTTACAATAGCTGTGGGGTTTCTTGGGGCTATTGCTGCTTGCCTGGTTCATTGTTTCTCCATGAAGCTCTTACTCTGGGAGTTACCTTGGGTCTACAGGTTTACCTCCCTCACAGCTGGGATGAGCTTCCAGACTGCTTTGTTCTTCTCTGTGTTGTAGTCATTTTCCCCAACTTCTCTGTAGCTTCTCATCTTCCAATCAGTTTCTTCCTGATTCCTTGAGATTTGATTCTTCTACATCAATTTGTTATTTTCCAGATGTCTAGATTCTGGGTCTCAGAGAAGCTAAATTTTGCTGCCAATCATAACTTTGCCATTTTGATAATGGCAATTATGCGGTGTCCCATGACAGTGCTATATGTTCAGCAGTGGGACTTTTGGAAGACAGTCGGATTATGGGAACACTATATTCCTTAGAAGATTAATCCACTGATGAGTTCATAGCTGAATGTGCTGTTAGGAGACGGAACCTGTATGGAAAAGATGAATCACTGGGAAAGTGACCTAGAAGAGTCCTCTTCCATGATCCTCTGCCACTCTATTTCTACCTTAGAAACAATAAGCTATGGACTGACTCCTTTAAAAACTGTGATCCAACATAAGCTTGTCCTCTTTTAAATAGCAGGTGTCAAGAATTTTGTCCCAGAAATACTTAGAGGAGTATTGTGACTGTACCTGCCTTGCAGTTCAGAGATCTTTGGAACTGGTTTGTGGGAGGAGTTTGTAAAGTTTGGGAATTGAGGCTAGTGAAACCTTAGAAGGTTGTGAACTGTACTCAATGAACAATAGTGGTTAAAGATGAGAAAGCCAAAATGCTAACAGGAACGCAGATGGTAAAGGCTTATGAGGTTTCAGTTGGGAACCAAGACAGTATTGGGAACTGAAGCAGAGGCAATGGATTTTTCATTCTGTATGTCCATATCCTATGACTTTCTGTGAGGCTGAATAGAAAGGTGGTGAACTGATTAATCTAGTGGGGAAAATCTCAAGGCTATGTAATATTCAGGCTCTGGCATGGGTATTGTAACTATTAAGGCCATGGAGCAATGTTTTGCAGAATAAGATGAATATCTTTGGGGAACAGGAGCAGAATATTATAGTCAGATCTAAAATGTTCCCTAAAGTCATAAGTGTTTGAGGATGGTCCTTGGCTCACAGGCCGGGGGGGGGCACTGTACTTCTCAGTGAATAAATCCATTGATGAATTTATGGCTGAAAGTACTATTCAGAGGTGAACTCTAGTTCAAAGAAGCACATCATTAAGGTTGTGACTTGGAAATGTGTATTTTTGTCCACGGTTCCCCCTTTCTCTCTCTGCTTCTTGGATGTCATGGGATGAACTTTTCTCTCTCATGTCCGTTTGCTGTGCCATTTCTGCCTTGGAAATAAGCAACTATGAACTGAGTCCTCTGAAAACTGTGAACCTAAATAAACCTCTCCTAAACTGCCACGGTTGGGTATTTTGTCTCAGCAATAAGAAAGTGACTAACATATATGGTTATAACATAGTTTACTTGATCAACAGCCTGTAGATTTTTTTCTTGTTTTGTGTTACTATAAACAAACCCTAAGAAACATCCTATAACTACTTCAAAATTTTTGGCATAGTCATGATCATTTCCTCAGCATAAATCTCTAGGGACTCTTTGTAAAATTATATCACTTCTCATTTAACCAACATCTTTGGACTGCATGATTTTATGATTGATTTTTGTTTTCTGTTTTGTGGAAACATCTTTTGAACAGCAGTCTTGAAAGCTGTCATTGTTGGATGTTGCATGTTCCCCAAAAGGTGTATGTTTCAGAAGCTTTGTTCTCAGTGTAATGGTAGGAGCCGGATAGGACCTTTAAGAGATGGGGCCTCATGGGAGGGCGTTAGGTGATACAGGCAGCCTTGGAAGGGATTAACCTGATTCCCATTTCCTTAAAATACTGGCAATGCTTTCAGCTGCATTGTTTACTCTGATAAGACCCTCAGATTATACTGCCACAAAATATATTGCTTTTATTATGATTTCCACATCATTGTAGTGTGTCAATAGTCTTTGAAAATAACAGACAACACTGTATTTATAGCTCTCTGTTTTCAGTAGTGGTATTTCCATTTATAGAATATAGTCATCTCAAATGCTGAAAATTAAATGAATGCTGGCAGTGATCCGCACTTTTTTTTCTGTGAAATTAAGGTGGTTCACATGGGATCCTGTGGGACTCTGGGAAAGGGTAGTTATAAAAACCTGAGCCTGCCTCACCAAACTCTCTGGCTTCCTGGTTCAAGATCTGTTCTTTTCCCTTCCATATACACTTCTGTCACACTGCTGGGACTGTAGCCTCCACAACTGTGAGCTAAATAAACCTCCTTTCTTCCCCTCAAATATTTCATTATTGACTGATAGAAGACCTATTTTTGTTTTCTCCAAATCATCATTCCTGAAAATACATCCTCCGTTAAAGGGCAGATGATGTTAGGGCTTGTTGCCTTTGCAATCTTTCTCCTCTGGTAACTCACAAGTGGAGACAGTCAGCCCGGGAGAAGGTGTGTGGCAGAGTGTGTGTCACCAGGGGTCAGACTGGGCAGGCCAGGGAGAGATTCCTGATCTGAAACAGAGCCAAGGGATTGTGCCAAGAAGTTCTGAACATTCAGGTAAATGGTAAACCACAACAACCATGACAGGAAAACAACCCACCACAAATAAAACTCTAAAACCCTAGATGACAGACGACTCTGTTCATGCCTTGATAAGAAATTGCTCAGCAAACAGTTCGAAAGACCTGGTTCCAAAGCTTTCTCCACATGCAGAGGAACCTGAGAGGCTATGGCTGTGAGGAAAGCCTCAGGCCTCACAGGGCCTGCCTCTGGGAAGTTGCTCTCCTAAGTGCAGAGGTGAGGGGGTAAGTAGGAGAAGGAGTGAAACACAGTGTTCCCTGCTGTACCCAGGGTACTTGGTTTCCAGGTTTAATTATGCTTTTCATCATGTCACCAAATTAAGTTGGAATGCAGCGAGGTTCACACAAATGCACGCGCGGAGCAGCTCACCAGGACAGTGACAAAAGGCACAGGTATACTGGGGTGCTGACACAGTTTCTTTCTGGAGCAAACACACAAAGCTTTAGTCAGCTTCTTTTGACCACAATAGAAAATATTACCAGTGGAGCTGACCACAATGGTATTTTAAAACATCCTGGTGGGGTGAGGGGGTCGAAACGAGATAAAATACCTCCCCACACACACATGCACACCCAGCCTGTATTCTGCCTCCCACACAAAACGGTTTTTCTCTTGTTTAACATTTTTTTTGAAAAAATAATGTTTGAAATAGTAAAAAAGTCATGAATTTGGAAGTGAGTAGGTCTATCTGAAAATCTATATTTAGTACTGCCTCTGGCCTGTAAAAACTTGTTTTTATTTTGATTGTTGTGGGTTTGCACCGTCGAAGTTTCATTTTGACTTTCAGGGTTAAATGAGTTTCAAAATGAAACTCATCCAGTTGTCAAAATTTTCCCCAAGTTTTAATTTAAAAAAAAAAATAGAAATCTCTCTTATTTTACAGGCTTTGACTGTTACTGTTTATCCAGAATTCCTGTCTTCTCCTTCTGGTAACCTACCCACTCCCTCCCACTGTGGGTTTAATCCCTTTCTCTTTTCCTTAGTGCCTGGGAAACGCTAAGCAGAGGCTGAGAGAACACATTCAACTAGGAGTCTGAAGAACTGAGTATATTCCTGCTCTTGTGTGGCAAGGCTAACTTGACCAATCGATCCATGCCTCAGTTTCCCCATTAGAGCAAGGGGATGTAAATGAATATATCACACTTTTATTTTTTGCTTTATGGTACTTTGAATTGCTCCCACGACCTTTCACATGCTAGGCAAGTATCCTACTACTAAGTTAACACCCCCACCCCCAGTTCTTATTTTTTATTTTGAGACAGGATCTCACTAAATTGCCCTGGCTGGCCTTGAACTTGCAATCCTCCTGCTTCAGGCTTCTGAATAGCTAGGATTACAGGCATGCACAAGTACCATGAGCAGAAAACCACACTGAACTTGAGGATCAATTAAGGAACAATATCCTTCCTAAGTATGACTTGTCGTTATGTGGACAAGGTCAAAACCCAGGTGACTTCTATCAGCATTGGAAACCTCAGAACCAGACACCAGAAACTACAAAGTGGGTTCCTGCTGTCACAGAAAGCTGCAGCCTCAGACTGGTAGGTACTATGATAATCAAAGAGAAGAATGAATTACTAAACCAGTATGTGAAGGGATGATGAGTGAGCTTATGTATATACCCTCTTCTGTCTTTCATTGGTATTACGTTTTAAATACCTATTAAACATTAGCAAGATTTTCAATAAACTATAATCATTCAGCTTATGTTTGTTTCATATTGCTGCTTAACAAACTGCCATAAATTTAGTGGCTTTAAACACAACACAAATTCATTTTTCTATACTCATGTAAGTCAGCATTGCCAGATCAGTTTTACTGGGCTGACACAAGGTCTCAGCAGGGTTGTGTTTCTTCTGGAAGTTTCAGCAGAGCTTGTTTTGTTGCCTTTTCTGATTTTTCTAAAGGGTGCCCGTGTTCTTTGGCTTGTGGCTTACATTACTCTAACCCATTACTCTAACCGGCAGCCCTCTCAGAGAACTTTTGTGACTGTGCTGATCCATCAACATAATCCAGGATAATCTTCCCATCTCAAGATCTTTAACCTATTCACATTTGTAAAATCTCTTTAACCATACTCATTAACATATTCACAGTTCTGAGAATTAGAATGGAGACATTATTTAGTTCATGATAAGTTATAAAAACAACGACCAATCTACCTTGTGTACTGTTGATCACAGTTCTTAGTACACACCTAATACATAGTAGATACTTGATTAATACATATGGAACAAATGGAAGAAACAGATGATCTATTATCTTGGTAACTCAGCTCATTAGATTGTCAGCCAGACTCAGAGGTTCTGAGTTTTCCTGGAACACAGCCTGATGGGCAGACAGTGGAAGAGAAAACTGAAACAAGTAAAAGTAAGCCTGAACTTCGAGTAGATGAGAACTATTTTGTTTGCATCCTTGAAATTTCTTTCTCTTAATTGTTGGTTGCTGCCCTCTCTGAGAGGTTTTTGAACACATTCCCTTGATGCTTGCGATTAATTATATTTAGGTTTATTTGTTTCTAGTCTACCCCCTCCAGGAACTCTTCTGATGTGTTAAAGGTCTCTAATGAGAATCATTAAAGGAATCTTCCCATCCTCACCCAACTCCTGGAAAGCTCAGGGGGTTGGAACGAGGTCAGAGCTGCAGTTTGAAGACACAGAATAGGCTACATGGATTTCCTGAGCTACTCTGGGAGCCTGAGTGCAGTAACTCACTGGTTTTCTGTATAAACAGGTTTCAGATTTCGTATAGTACCAGTCTTTCAGAACACAACTGTTAGCACGTTATAGCTGCTGGCTAGTGCGCATCATCCAGTAACCGAGTTTCCATGACTCAAGTCAGGATAACTCAGGTGAGTTACTGAACATGTTTGGTTTAAGCTCCTTCTGTATCTGGTCTTCCAGATCTCAGAAGGGTTGTGTGGACACAGGCTTCTAAGGAGTCCGATACCCTAAGTCTCCTGTCTACTCCAGCCCTGGGATGTGTTTCTGTTATTTTTTCCCCTTTCTTTCTTTTCCTTTCTCATTCTTTGTTCTCTTTTTCTCTGGCTTCTCTCTCTCCATTCAGAACCTGAGTCCCTCTTGTCTGATGAGTGTCAGCTTCAGAGAGGAATTTGTGACAGCCTGAGGAGGAGAGAGCTCCGGATTCTGCAACAAGAATGAACTTAGGTCCTGTCTACACAAAAGCCACTCAGAGGCAGGGCCTGTCTGACATTTGGAACACCTACAGAAGGACACCAGGCTTTTGCGGAAATATGTGCGTACCTGTGTTTGAAATGTTGATGGCTCCTCCCAGAGTTTGAAGGCTAGTGCTCTATTGTTAAACCATGAACACATTTGGTTTAAGTGCAGCCTGAAAGGCTTTTCCTCTACAACTCCCTGTGTTCAGTTAACTGATACTCTCCTGAGCATGAACGTTTCTGTGCTCTGCCCTTTGAGTGGTGGATGTTGGAAAAAATATAGAGTGCTAATCCTCCACTCCTGCTTTCAGTTCTGCCCACATGATTTGGAGAGGGTTGTGCACTGTGGATATTTCTAGACAATTTTTAAAACCTGCATCTTTTCATGGTAACACATCTCTCCTGTCAGCACCTAGTTGAACACACACACACACACACACACACACACACACACACACACACACACAGTATCTGACAATTTGTGTTCTCAAGGGGAAAATTCACTGCATGTGAGCTGTGAAAACCACTAGATGGCAGTGTATAAAGCACACCTGAGTGTGCTTGTTGACTCAAGGCAATTTGAGGACGCCTAGAGCCAAGGTTCTTGGATTTTGCTCTGTAAAACTTAAAAAACAAAAGGGCACTTTAGAGTTTCCAAGTTTATATTTTATTATGTCATGATAAATACAAATTCTCGTTCCCTGGGAGTACCATTTTAGCTATAAAGAAATAGAAAACAGAATTGCAAAGTAAAAGATTGTCTTCCAAACCCCATAAATGTAACTTTATGAAAAACTCACCACACTGACCTTTTGTACTTACTTTGCTATGGATCAGTGAAAAAACCATCATGAACAAGCACTTGGAAGAAGAGCCCAGAGGAAGTCAAGGCACTTTGCAATTCCAGGGTGTGTGTTCATGTGTGAAATTAACATCCCTGGGCTTGCCTTCTTATCTTCAAAATAACTCTGAGACCTAACTAAGTGGGGTTCAATTCAGAGCTACAGAGTAGAAGCAGGGACTGGCATGAGATGAAATCTGGGTTTGATGAAACCGAGGAGATGGAGATCAGTCCACAGGAGTCTAATATGTTGGCTGTGTTGTTGAAATCCAATCACCTCTTCATCTGGACCACGGTGGCTTTCCTGTTCCAACTAGGTGTATCTCTACTGATCCAGGCTTAGGAAGTTCACACATGTCCCAGCCAGGGGGTCCTGGAGTTCCTGAGCCTCCATCTTGGCATCTTCCTCTACCTCACCAAGGAATCCTGCTCTAGAACATGGAACATGCCTTCTTCAACAGAAGTGGGTAGGGTGAGCCAACACTCACTGTTAAAGAACATGTTACACACTGATAGAGGGAAACAAATTACAGGTTTTAATCAGATAGGTCTGGGTTCAAAAACTGGGGCTTGGACAGATTCTCTTCACCTCTCTGTTCCTTAGCCTAACCTTTAAAAACTGGACCACTCATGGTTGGAACTTGGGACACTGGGAAAACAAGCAGCCAGCTCACCACTCTGGTAAGTGGCTGTGGCCTGGCAAGCTGCGGCCATCCCAGAGCGAGAACTATCAGCGTTTCCTGAGCTCCATGCCATGTTGGAACATGGGGCGCTGGGAAAACAACAGCCAGCTCAGCTCCAACCATGGAGGGACTCAGGGAGCAGCACACAAAGGCAGTCTGCCCACCCTCCCAGTAAGGGCTCCTGGCCTGAGGTGGGAGGAGAACCAGCAGTCCCAGAGCTCCAACCATGGAGGGACTCAAGGCTCAGCACAGAAAGGCAATTTGCCTGCCCTCTCAGTAAGCACCCCTGGCATGAGGCAGGAGAAGAATCACTCAGCAGCTCCCAGGAGCCTACTGGCGAGCAGGCTAAGAATCAACCCACCACCACCACCACCACACTTCGTTAGCAAGTGAGCCAGAGATCTAGACATCTCTTGAAAGGTTGACCATATACAATGTAGCAAATAGGGGGGATTTCCTTCTATCATCTCTTTGTAGGCAAATGTTGTCACTGTTTTGCTTTGTTCTGATTAATGATGTTGCTCTATTCAATGTTCTGTTTTGATAAGTTCTAGAATGTCCTGTATTTCCTTTGATTTGGCTATACCTGATTGAAAGAACAACTGTTGTGAAGATAACAAGATATACTATGGAACCTATTACTGTTATGTCAGTAACCTGTTGAAGGTTTCTGTGCCAATTTCACTACACTCTCTCAGTTGGCTTTGTTCTGTTGTATTTTGCTAATAATAAAAAATTACAATAAATAAAAAATAAAAGGTAAATAACAACAAAACAGATCAGTAGGGTATTGAGCAAGCTGAGACACAATATAACTAAACAGATAATGGACCTGAAAGGCAAAAGGAGGAAAAGAAAGCGCTCTAAAGGATATAACTGCATGTATGTTTGGGTGTGTAGGATTGATGACCATGTTGCTGGGTTTTTGTTGGATTGTTGAATGGAACTGTTCACAGCCTCACTGTTTGAATGTCTACCTTGTATGCTTTAGTTTTGTAGCTTGAACAACTATATCTGGAAGACAATATGTAATTTATCAACTAGTGATTTCTTACTGTTTATTTTTTTTCTTTTCCTTTGAAGTTCTCTATTGTTTCTTCCCTTTTTTCTGTTTTGCTTTTTTTTTTTTTTCCTCTTTGAATAACATTTTTTTAAAAAGAAAGAAAACAACAGCCAGCTCACCACTCTGGTAAGCAGCTGTGAGCCTACTGGTGTGCAGGCTAAGAATCAAACATCCACCTGCCCCTGCCCCGTTAGCAAGTGGGAGCCAGAGATCTGAGTATCTCTTGGGAGGATCAACGTATGCAGTATAGCAAAAATGGGAGATTTCCTTCTACCATCTCTTTAGAAGGTAAGTATCTTTATCACTGTTTTGCGCTGTTCTGGTTAATGGTATTGCTCTATTCAATATTCTGTTTTTGGAAGTTCAGTTTTTCCTTCCATTTTGCTGTACTTGATTGAAAGAACAACTATTGTGAAGAAAATGAGATATACTATTGTATGTATTACTGTTATCCCGGTAACCTGCTGTGAAGTTTTGTACCAATTTCACTACACTGTCTCAATTAGCTTTGTTCTGTCTTGTTCTGCTGTATTTTACTACCTTGAAAATAATAATAATAATTTTTAAAAAAAGAGAGATAACAAAGTAACAAAATACCTCCAAAGACTCCCAACTCGCCCAAAGCTGATCCATGGGGAATGGATGAGGGGAACCACAAAAAGCAACAGAATTGCACAAGTTGATTAAAAAGTAAATAACAACAACAAAACAGATTAGTAAGGTACTGAGCAAGCTGAAACACGATATAACTAAACAGATAATGGACTTGAAAAGCAAAAGGAGGAAAAGAAAGTGCTCTAAAGGATATAACTGCATGAATGTTTAAGTGTGTAGGATTGATAACCATGTTGCTGAGTTTTTGTTTGTTGAACAGAACTGTTGTAGCCTCAGTTTGAATGGCCACTTTGTGTGCTTTAATTTTGTAACTTGAACAACTATATCTGAAGAGACAATATGTAATTTATCAACTAAAAAAAAACTGGTCATAGTCATTGTGAGAATAAATCAGTTCATATATGTGAAGTGTAACAGAGCTCTTAGTGTGTGTTTAATAATAGCATCCACTAACATTAGCAATATGACTTTGGTTGTTGGCACTTTTTCCTAGAGGCAGGCAGGAAGGGTCATCCCATAAGATGTCCTACACATCTTACTGGGGGTAAAATTGTTCCCGGTAAATCCGCACATCAATCTTTGATTTCCTTTCAATAGCATGTGAAGTGCAGCTGGTCAGGAGGTGGAAGCCAGTGATTCTGAGAACAGTTTCTCCTGGATCCGGGTGGGATGTCGCTGATGTGGCCTTTAAAGAGCGGGGAGTCCAGTTAAGCTTTTCTCTAAGGTTTCCAAAGCCCGGATCTCCCAAACGAGATTATGAAACCTCTGGTGAAAACTCCCGGCAGCCGGGCACAAGGGGCAGACGCGGGTTTCGGTGAAGGCTGTGCTTTTACTGTCACCTAGTGGTGATGACAAGCAACGTTCAGTCTGGAAAGGATGCTGGACTGTCATGCATTTATTAACAGAAAACACGGTCACGAAAAATCACTTCAGATAAACATCTTGGTGACCTTCCTTAAATTAATTTACCATCCCCCAAAGCACTGAAAAGTTTGTGAAAATCCAGATAGATTTAAGGGCGCCAGGCAAGGAGACTAAAGGTTCGTTGGGGTCCCTAATCCATAGCATAACTTTAGAAAAGCGATACAGGCTTCTGTTTTCTCTCAGAGCAAATGGAAGTTAATATCAAGGATGTGTGGCTGTGACTCAGGGGTAGCCCACTTAATTAGCACGAACAAGGCCGAGGTTCAACCCTCCGCACCTCCAAAGCAAGCAAAACAAAAAACCAGAGTCTGTATGTATTTACGAAGCTGGTTGTGAAGTCTGCACCGGAAGCTGCTTTTGATCCCCTGACATCCTGCGCCTTTATTTAGCCCAGAATTCTCTGACTTCCAAGCATATGCTGTTTGCCTTTCTTTCTAATTATCTATCATATGAAATTCAATTCTTCATTTAATTTCTGAATTTCAGGAAAACATTCTTTATCCTTGGAGACCCTGGTTCCAGGATATGAGCTAGTTCCCCTGACCCATTGGCCCTGAGACCGTTCTCTGGGTGCTTTGTTCCTCCACGAGGCAGCAACAAACCCGGAGTTCAAAACCGGTCCAGCTCCTGAGGTTGTACTGAAATGATAGTTTCAAAATCCTTCTTAAATTCCTAAATATAGGTATACTGTCAGCAAAATTTTTAAGCTTATCAAGTGTTATGTATGCTCACAAGGGAATATTTACCACACAGATTTATAAAAATATAAAATATATTATAAAACAATACATACTAACCCCATAGGTTTATAAAAATCTAAATCTATTTGCTAAAGCCCTTCTAATGTGTAACATAGGCAGCAAATTCTGACTGGTCCCCTGGCCTGCACTTCCCCGAGCATCAGACCTTGTTTCTCTGCAGTCCTGATTCAGTGCTGTGTGTGTTTGTTGAACTGAAGGGTGTTAACGGTGGGGACGGGGAGTTCAGTGTGCCCATTGCCCGGTCACTCTACTAAACTGTCATTTCCAAGGCGAGCTGTGACATAGGAGTCACAGGATTGCACCAAGTCTTCACTGGGAGCCACTGGGAGGAACCAGCCAGAAGGCTGGGAGTCTCTGAAAGCTTTAAAGACCTCCGTAGATGAGGTGCTGCCAATTTGGGGGTGTTTTAGTCGATATCCACACTACACCAGCAATAGACAATGGGAGCTGACTGTGTATGGCAGGTAACTGGGCATCCTTGTGCTTACCACAATTGAAGATAGAGCTGTCATGTGATTATTTAAATTTAGAGTGACTAGAATTAAATAAAAATTGTAAAATTTGACTGAGAGTGTGGTGGTGCACACCTATAATCCCAGTGCTCTGAGGCACTGAGGCAGGAGGGTCACAAGTTCTAATCCAGCCTGCACAATGCAGCAAAAATAAAAAAATAAATGTCTCTGAATAAAAAAAAATTTTTTTAAAGCCTGGGGATGTAGCTTAGGGAAAAGAGCCTAGTTTCAATTTCCAGTTCTGAAAACAAAGATGTTTTGTTCCTCAGTTGTACTACTCAAATTGGGTCTAATAATCACACATGGCTGGTAGCTACCTTACATATCTGCAGAAACAGAAGTCTCCATTATAATCACAGGAGTGTCTGTGAATGCTGACAGACAAATGGCACTCATTTCAAACCAACAAAGAGTTAAAATGCTTCACTCAAGACTCACAGGAGAACTAGGGATGAAACATAGCTTTCTACACTGAAGAGCTACTCTCCCTTGCTACTACACATCAGCACAGCTTATTAGTCAGGGCGGCGTGGAGAGCCAGGAAAGGGGAGTCTTGGAAGAAAAGACAGGTCACAGATGACCCACAGCACGCATTAGGCAGCCCAGAGGTGCTGTGTGTTCCGTCTGTGCCTATGTTCCCAGGACCTGCACTAAAACAGGAACGTACACCAGTGGGAATGATGAGAGCCCACAGTAACTCAGGTAATAAGTAACAAGAACTGTCGGGGAAGACCAGCCAACTCTGACTAAGATGTTCAGTAACATGCAGTGTCCCTTTTCATGCTGCCTCACCCTAGTCCTCCAGGTCTGTGCTCTTCTTCATGGAGTGTTCAACACCATTCTGGCAGTGCTAACCTTTGCCTTAGTTCCTTTCCCTCCTATGAGACCTGATGATGATTCCTAACCTACTGTGAAGTCGGACACCACATACAGGCTGAAGTTCTGTTGCAGTAGCTGTACAACAAGTGCAGGATAGAAACTCAGAAGATTTCATTCCAATCTCCAGGATCATGTGATCCTGGGAACCCACTTATCATTAGCAAAACGGGACTACAGTAAGAACTCCCAGTCAGAATTGTTGCTGGGATTCAAACGAAGCAACATTTGACTCCTATGCAAAACAGAGAGCTCTGGACAGGGGTTGGTTCCTCTCTTGATTATTGTTTCCTTGTTTGGTGCCTCTTCCGTGGCAGTTACGATGATGAATGCTGGGTGGTCACCATACTTGAGACATACCAGAAGTGTCCTCTCCACTCCATGTACACACAAGATTTAAAGTGCTTAAGTAATTGATGGAGCCAACTAATATCCCTATCTGAAGATGATGTAGTCACAGCCTATGCAGTTTTGTGAGCCAGCAAAGGATAGTTGAATGGTTCAATGAGCTCCTTGAGCAGATACGTGTGCTTGAGATATGCCAAATAAGCAGCATGCGGCCTCTGCAGGGAGAGCAGAAGTCAGCCCACTTCTCCTGAAGACACAGCTTCCTGCAGAGCCAGATGTAGTTCGCATTTTCCTCTTGCTTGTTCCCAATAGCAGTGCTCAGGGGGGATAAACTTTACTTAACCTAATTAATTTTAATCACAGCTTTCAAATCTCATACTGTGAAAAGAATTACAAATTGGAATACATTAATAGAAGCCATAGTTTATGCTGCAAGCTAATCATGAAATGTGCATTTACATTTTCTGCATGAGTTTGCAATTACCATTAAAATAAAATTCTGCTATGTCCTTTTAAATTACCAAAATGCGAAGAGCAGATTGAGCCAGGCCCATTTTTGTGCTAAATTACTAGATGAGCATCCAAATTTCCAAAAATTAGATGGCTTCCTCAATTTGAGTTGAGTGAGGAATGTTTTCCAATCATCTGCTTCAGGCGATTTCTGTTTTTAAATAATAATATTTTAAAATTATGGTACAAATGTCTCACCTGCTTTAACAAGTAGTCCTTTGAGTTTAGTACAGAGGAGAAATTTCATGTATAAGGATAATCTGTATGTGTACATAAGTACAGTAATTATATACGTGATTTTGCTTTTTACTGTCATATAGAGCCTTGCTTTATAGATGTGTGTAGGTAAGTAAATGCCCGCTGCTTCCTCAGAGGACCTGAGGCCGTTTAGAAGACATGCAGAAGGCATAATAACAACACTTTAATAAAACATTACTTCTCGAATTGGAATAGAAGGCAGGACACCTGCAGAGTGTTATCAGCGCTTCCGTGGGTACAGGACTCAGCAGGTGTTTTTCCTTCTCTCATTCTCGTCATCCTCAGGAATGGAGCCAAGGAGGGCAGCACAGGTGTGGTGGGCTCCAGGCTCCAAGTGAAGATCCTGAGAGTTTTATGAGGAGCAGAATGGGTCTTTCATGTCCAGTCTGAGTCTTTCTGTAGGGAAGCACATGGTCAGTGTTCAGAGTCATGGCTTGGAGGCCTGCCCGGGCACTTTCCCAGGCTTCTGTGCCCCCCTGCTCTTTAGTGTTGTTCTTACCCCTGCCACTGAGACAACTGGTCCATTTTTTGAGGAAGCATCAGCCCCACCTCACAATTTCTACCTCTTTCCTACCCTCTTCCACCTTCCAGTTCCAGGTCTGTGGACCCAGTCACGCATTAGAAGCTCTCCGCTGGCCCTCGAGGGCATAAAATCTTTCTGGGTGGGCCTCAGGTGCTGGCAGGGACTAAGCACACGCCTCTTCCTGCAGCCGCTGCAGTTTCCCTTTGAGTCGAAAGTGGGGAGTCTCCTAAGTCTCTCTTGAGACCGAGATGGATTGTGTGAATTAGGCCCGGTCCTGAAACTGCAGTCCTGGAACAGCAGGATTGGCGTCACCTTAAAGCTTGTTAGGAATGAAGAATCTTGGGTCACTGAGTAGGAGACTGCATTTTAACAAGACTGCCAGTGACACCGACAGACATCAAAGCTTGAGAAGCCCACGGTGAGGGATCCTGGGTCCTTAAACAACACTGCAGGAACCCTGCTACTCCTGCCCTCTAGGGGTCAGTGTCAGTGTCCTCAGATGCTCTTAATAGGAGTGTGTGTCAAGACACACTTATTTCTGCAGGAGTCAAGTTTTTCTTTCTAGATAGGTAAAGGAAACTTTGATCACTAAGACCCACACGTACCATAGGACGCTGCTTCCATGCTTCAGGTTAGCTTGCCTATCTGCGTACCATTCAGTAAAGTCCCCCAAACCATACCCACTCTGATCCTTTCTTGTTTTTTATGGAGATACAGTCGTATACACATGCATGTGTACACACACATATACACATGTCCATATGTACATGTACACACAGGCCATGTCTTCACGCCTGAATCCAAGCTTCTGCCAGGAGGTCTTTCTTGCTGTCTGTGGCAGTTACTCATCCTTTGCATTTCAGTGGAAGTGTGAGTTCTGTCACAGCCTCGTCTTGCTCCCAGAAGACCCTGTGGAAAACAGCTATTTGTGGGTGTTTCTGTCACCATGCTATGCTGCAACATTCTGTGTACGATGCGTTCATCTAACGCTGGACTCAGCCAAGGGAAGGGCTGTGTGGTAATGTAGTCATTTTTTATTTTCCCTTTAATCTCCAGCACCTGGCACAATGTCAGGCACACTGTGGATCCCCTAAAAATGCTTAAGTGGAAAAGAGCCTAGCTTGTTATGATGGTTTTTCCTTTTATCCTTTGAAGTTTAATTAGAATGAAATAAAATTACTGCAGACTCAAAGCATTTGGGAAATTTCTGTTAAAACCTTGCAACCCAAGTGGAAAAAAAAAAAACAGATCAAAGGGAAATTAGATGGCAATTTGTTAAAAAAAAATTATAAATATATAGTGACATTTTAATTAGAGACTATTCTACTCATGGAAAGGAGGAACTCCTGGGGAAATACTTGAGATGTCAGAGTATCCCTCCTCACATTTTTCCTCCAGCTATTACGGGACCTGCTGAGAAGCCTTTGTGAGGCAGAGCCCCTAGGACCAGCAAGATAAAGACTCTCAGCACATATCCAGCTCTCTGCTCTTGTAACAGTTAAGCCTCTATCCTCTCCTCTTCTCACCCCGCAGAGGAGAAAGCTCAATTAGTGGGTGGATTTGGTGGCTAAGAGACCCTAGAAGAGATAACTCACTCATTCAGAGCAACTGGGCAGAATTCAGGGTTTTGGTGCCTTTGTTATGTCAGTTTGTTCCCACCTTAGTACTTAATCCTTACAACAAACATCACACACTGCACCCCAAACCTCTCCATAAAGAGGCCCTTTGGAGCTGCCACTGTCCCAGATCAACGAAATTTTCAAAACTAACTGGCAATGAATGTAGGATTGGCATCTTTTCTTCTTCTGAATTGAGAATGCTAAAAAGTAATTAGAATTATGCTATCACACAAAATACTTTGCACCAAAAAATAAGAGATTGTTTCAGAAGAAAGTTTTTTTACTTGTTATTTTAAGAAAAAGTTATCACATTGTAGTTATTTTTCTCATTTCACTGCAGATCAACAAAAAGCAGCAATAGTGTGGCCTTGTGTTTGGGAACTTCTGGCTCTGATGATCTTTAATTAGATCCATGTATTCTGTCGAAACTCAGAGCCCAACTTCGTGTCACAGAAACATGAGTGAAGCCTTACCTGCTGGTGTTCCACATGCAGGGTGGTCACCTGCTCTTTCTTATGTAACCCTGGAAAGATGTCTTACCACTCATGACACTCTTCTGAGAGCATATAAAGCATAATTAAAACTTTTATTACTAAAGTTTGGGGTTTGCTATTCAGGAATGTGTGTGTATTATAATGTTCTTTTTGTAAAAGCAAGCTAGCAACAGAAAAAGCAAAAGCAAAACTTGACATCCCTGAACACGATGGCTACATATGTTTTAGTTTAAAATTTTATTGGGTTAAAATACACATAAAGTTTAACTCTTTAATCATTTTTAAGTACACAGATCTGTAGCATTAATTACAATCACATTGTTGCACAACTATCACTATTATCCATTGCCAGAATTTTTCCATCTTTCTGAACTACAACTCGGTAGCCATCAAATAATGACTCCCCAGTTCACCCCCTTCCAATGCCTGGTGACCACCATTTTACTTCTGGTCTCCTCTCAGAACCTCATTTAAGTGAAATCATATAAAATTGATCTCTTGTGACTGCCTTTTTTCACCCAGCCTAATGTTTTACAGGATCATTTCTATTGTACCATGTATGAGAACTTCCTCTTTTTAAAGGCTAAATAATACTCCATCATATTTATATGTCACCTGTTTATCTATCCATCAGTAAACATTTAAGCTGCATCTACTGTTTGGCTGCCTGAGAAAATGGGCATACAAATGGTTGAGCTTGTGGATTTATATCCAGAAATGGAATAGCTAAATCATATTTGTCATTCTCTTTTTAATATCTGAGGAACTGCCACGCTCCCATAGTGGTGTACCATTTCACATTTCTTAGCAATAAAGCATTAGGATTCCAATTTTTCCACATCCTCCCTAAAACTAATATATATATATATATATATATATATATATATATATGAAACTTAACAGGTGTGAAGTAGTTTATCATTATGATATTTGATTAAAATTATTTTGATGGTTAGTGATATTGAACATCTTTTCAAATGCTTATTGGCCATTATTATAATTTCTTTGGAGAAATACGTGTCCAAGTCCTTTCTCCATTTTTTGTGTTTTGATTTTCTTTTGAGATGGGATCTCACTGTGCCATCCAGGCTTTTCTTAGATTCTTGGTCATAAGTCATCCCCGACTCAACCCTCGAAGTAGCTGGGACCACAGGTGCATGCCAGACTTCCTTTGCTTGATTTTAATTAGGTTTTTTCTTAAAATACATAAAAAGTAGAGTTATAGGAAAAAATGGCAGTTACCTCAGAGGAGAGTTGGAGTGGAAGTCCAGGAAAAATTACTCCCTTTTGAGTGTTGCCTCATTTACTGGAGGTGCCCATATGTCACTAATTGAATAAAGAAAGCAAATCTAAGGAAATGATTGATAAAATGTTACTTTGCATAAGTACCCTAAAATAGCTAACTTAAGGTTTTGTAATAGTATAGTCAAAAATCAAACAGCCTTGAGCTTAAATCCACACAGATTTCACTGGTAAATTTTTCATGATGGAAAAAAACCTTCTTTTTCATTGTCCTATAGTCCCAAATCCTTGGCTTGCCTTTTCCTACCTTCCCCACGACCCTTCTAGAAAGAGCTCAGACTAAAAGAAGGACTTGTCTCTCTTTGAAGACTATGTTTCCATGGCAACTGGCCTTCATCTTGACAGTGGTAAACTAGAAAATTCTATTAAAGGCTCCTCCAGTCAGTTGTTTTTGAAATGATATCTAATATTAGCTGTTTGCTTCATTCACCTTTGCTGCCTAGTAATCTTTTGAATTTGGTGATTGTGTTTCTATCCAATGTAGGAAGTTACCAGGAACACTATGAAGCTGATTATAATCAGTTCGTTTGGGCCCTTGGGGTACTGTTGTTAGGTCCTGAGGGGGGCTGTCATGGTGTCACCCGGTAGGTGACCACTGGGTCTTCATGCACCAGAGCCCCTGCTGCCCTGACCCTGTAGCTCCCACACACACAACTGGGCTGCTTGCAGATATCTCGTGAGGTCTGCTGGAAAGGATACAGAACTAGCTCTGTTGTTAAAAATGACTTCCATTGTTAATGGATTTCAGATCTTATCAGTGAGATTCTACTTGGGTATGTGGAATTGATTATGCCCCTGCTGTGAAAACAAGTGTAGTTCCAATAGGTGAGAAGTAACCAAATTACCTGAAACTGATTATTTGAATTTTTCAAATAGCATCCTTGCTTGCAAAGCTGCATTTATTGGGACTTTGGAATAGAAGGTTTGAGGGCTTTTACTGACCAGCATGATTAATGCATGAAACCTCTATCATTTCAAATCTCTTCAAATCCTCAACAAGTGACATTTAAGCCACAGTTTATGAATACAGAAAATACCTCAAAAGCATCTTTTCTATTTAGATAGTTTAGCTATTTTATTTCTCTTGAAAACAACTTCATCTGATTATATGGAAAAAAAAATGTATATATATATATATATATATATATATATATATATACATACATTTTTGGTACTGGGGATCAAACTCATGACCTTACGCTTGCCAGGCAGGTGCTTAAGCCACTGAGCTAAATCCCAGGCCCATAACTTCTATTTTAAAAAGCTAATTGCTGATCAATAATTTCCTACAACCCTTGAATAGAATTCCTAGGTAAAATATTAATATTTAAAAATAATATTTAAATTGGATGATCAGAAAGTTCTGGAAATGGATGGTGGTTAATGATGGTTTTACAATGTGAATATATACAATGCTAGTGAGCTGTACACTTAAAATGATTAAACTGGTAAATTTTATGTTATGTATGTTTTACCAGAATAAAAATAAGTCATAATTTTCTAAATATAAAATATAAAAGTGTTTGCAATTTGCAGAAAAATTGTATTAAGCAAAATATAATCATATGAGAGTTGCAGGCTCTTAGTTTATTATTATTAATATTATTTATGGTACTGGGGATTGAGCCCAAAGCCTTCACACTGAGCTACAACCCCAACCTTTAAAAAATATTTTTAAAATTTTGAACCAAGTCCTTTCTAAGTCACAAAGTTACCCAGCCTGCACCTGAACTTACCATGCTCTGTCTCAGCTTCCCAGAGTGCTGGTATTATATGTGTGTACTTGTGCACCACCATGCCTGCCTCTCAGCTTTTTAAGTGAAGATTTTCTTTCTCCTTAAACTTAGACCTGCCCCCCAACCCCTCCCGGTTTCAGTTTTCTTCTTCATTTTCAGGTCTGAAGTCATTTGGATGTATGTTTCTCTTTTCCCATGAGAGAAACTGACTGAAGGACTTTATACCAGAAACAATTGGATACCACCTGGATGTTCTAGGACTCACTCCTACCTAACTCTGGGGGAATGGATGACAGGAGGAGAGTATGCCCTACTTAGCCTGAGTTCCTCTGAATCGACCAGTTGCTTATGGGGATGGAGGGCGTTGAGTCTCTTCCTGTTTCCTATGGCTACCATAGGAAGGCATGGTTTGGCTTCTTAATTCTCTTCCCATTCAGCATGGCTCAGAATCTGGACTCTGGTGCACTGCATCCCTGTACTAAAGACGCTGTGAGCAGCTGACTCTGATTTTGGGGCTGGACAATTCTCTGCTGATCTGGATAACTAAATACTGTCTATTCCCAGATGACCCACTCATCCAGATTATGAAACTCTGCCACCTTCTTCTGGACATTTCCAAGGTTGGCTGCTGTGTGAATGATCAGACCATTACCTTCTGCTGGGCACCTTGCTTTCTGGATACCAGGCTCTGCCTGCCTTGCTGAATTATTATCCTGACCCTCTGCTGGGTTTGCTGGCCTTGCCTCCCCAGGCCCCTGCCCGCCCCAGTCTGACTTCTCATCCTGCTCCCTGAGCAATATCACATGGTCAAACAGGTGATTTCTAGGACAATTTCGTTTCTTTTTTGTTTCTAGTTTCCATTAAATACTTCATTATATTATCCATCATATTGAACTGCTTCTACATTTTGAAGTGAGCAGGGAATAAGTGTTCAATAACCTATAGGTTGATCAGAAAGTTAGTAAGGTCAAAACTGCCTCTTCCATTTAATTTTTCCTTAGCTAAAAAGAAAAGAAAAGAAAGACCCCTGAAAAATATTTTCCATTTCTAGTCTTTTCTAAACTATCTCAGACTTCAACTTTTCATGTCAATTAAAGACTTACTTGATACAAAAACTAAGGTAAAGTTATAATGTCAGGGAAGTTTATTTTTTGTTTTTGGTAGGCTGAGATGATAGCAACTGAAGTAAACAACAACAACAAAACCTCCATCCTTGTACCATTTGATTGACTTTGCATGCCTAAAACTGATTGTCTGAGCATCTATTTGGAAGACAACAATAAGCATTATAGCAACATGGGGGATTTCTTTCTGTCTTGTTTTTGAAATCCAATATTTTGCTCCATTTTATTGTTTTGTTTTATTCTTGTATCTGGTAACCTGAGCAACTATTTTGAAGCTAACAATATGCAATATAACAACTATTGTTAAATTCCTATCATCATGTTGTAAAAACCTACATTGCTATTGTTTTTTGTTGTTGCTATTATTTTGCTTTTGTTGCTGTTTTTATTTGTTTGCTTGTTGATTTTTCTGTTTTTTTTCCTCTTTAAAATAAAATTAAAAAAATACTAATTCATATCCCACAGTAGGCCTCAGTGGGATCAGGGCCAGCAATGGGTAAGATGAGAACAGGACTTCAACCCTAAAGGACTGTGCCCTATTAGGGCAAAAGTTAACAGCCAAATGAGTAGAAAAGGGAGCCTGCTATTAAGTCCCAAGTGACCCTCATCTCATATAGGTAGATGAGATAAATCAGATATAGAGGCAGTCTTGGCAGGGGCCTGATAGTAGGGAAAAGTTCTGTCTGACTTCTGGCACCAATTAGGCCTGTTTTCATCTGCAAATGACTAAAAATTTGAGTCACTATGGCGTTGCACTGGGACATTCATTGTTTTCTTGGTAGTCTGCAGTGATGCTTAGGGTTGATGGTGCAGCTCATTGAGGTCATTTGCATCTTGTACTCCACCAGCTGGATATGGGCTCTTTGTCACCTTCAAATATGGTTCTAGGCAATAGGTTCTCATCCTATTTCCTAAGCAGGAAGGACAGGTAGGAGTTAAAGTTTACTTCTTCCAACCCTCTGTGTTTCTACAAGAAGAGTATTATGGTTTAGATATATTATAAAATTTTACCCAAAAGTTTCATGCATTTGGAGATGGGGACTGGTCAGAGAAGTGGTCCATGGGAGGCACGACCTAGAAGGATATATTCTTGTTCCCAGCTTCTGCTTACTGTCTTCATGTCCTAAGATATTGTCATGGTGTAAGTATATTTCCTCCACCATGCTCTCCTGCCTTGGAGACAACAAACCATGAATTAAATCATCTGAAAAATAAACCAAAATAAATCACTCCTCCTTAAATTTTAGGTGTCCAATATTTTGTCCCAATGACATGAAAGAACTAATTAGAAAATTGGGACCAAAGGTAGAGGGAGTTATTGCTGTGATTGTGCTTGAATGAGGAGCTAGAGGCTTTGAAACTGGTTTTCAGGAAGAGTTTGGAAAATTTGGAGATGTAGGCTAGAGATGCCCTAGAATACTGTGACCAGTGCATAATGGGCAATAATTGTATGAGTTCAGAAGGCCAGAATACTGATACAAATACAGACAGTAAAGTCTAGGCTCATCAGGTTTCAACTGGGAACAAAGACTGCATTGGGAAGTGGATTAGAAGCTATGCATGGTTCATTCTGGCAAAAGATTCATCTACATCTTATTCATGTTCCATGACTTTCTGTGAGCCTGCATTTAAAGGTGGTAGACTAATAAATAAGGTGGAGGGAATTTCAAGGCAGCCCAATGTTCAGCCTGTGGCATGAGTACTAATGGCTGCTTTTAGCCAGTTTTATAGGCTGAGCTGAATGATTTTAAAAATTTGGATCTTGGCCAGAAAATAAGCACCTGTAAAGTTGGGGCCAAGGACAGAATGATTGCTGAAAACTTTTGTATTAAAAGAAGCAAAGTACCTTTCATTAGTACAATAGGAATGATGTTTTGAAGACGTCTCAGGAAGTGACCAAACTTCACCCAGTGCAAGCTCGAGTATAAAAGGGCATACTCTTCTGAAAGACCTTGTTTTGTGAAGAGAGACCTATGGTGCCCTGTATAATTCAGAGATGCCTAAGGAAGTGTATCCTCGAGTTGAGTCATTCAGACACTCAGAGGCTGCTGCAGCCATGATTCAAGGCCTAGCAACTGCCCAAGTTGGCTAAAGACCTTGGTGTCATCTACATGGTGCTGCTTTTTAGGTATACAGAATACAAGAGAGACTACAGAGGCTTCCACCAGGATTTCAGGAGAAGGTCCAAAAGATTAGGCAAAAATGTCATGTGATAGGGTTTCATTCCCTTCCAGGGGTCTAGCAGAGGGTAACACATGAAGCTGAAGATGAAGTTGGAGATGTCAGGAACATGGAACATCATCTGAGGAAAGCCACAATCAGTGAGCAAAGCCAGCCCAAGGGAAATGCCATATGGGCTTCAATTGGCAAGGCCACAGACACAGGGTTGTTTAAGCCCTTTGGAGTTCACGTCTTACCATAACCTGCTCTAAGTGCCTGACATGCAGTTACAGGATTTAATGTTTGCCTTCCTGGATTTTGTTCTTCCTTTGTTTCCACACTTTTCTGTCTGTTCTGTCTCCCCCTTTTGAATGGGAATGTTTATCCTGTGCCAATGTATGTTGGAAGAGTTACAGGGAATCACATACAAGAGCTTGAGTTTTATTCTTTGGACATTTAATCAATGCTGAAACTGTTAAGTGGTAGCTCTTAGAGATGGACTAAATATATCTTGCATAATGAAGTAAACAAAGACTTTTGGGACCCAAGGGCTGATCTACAGTGTCCACCCAAAAAAATCTGTGTTTGATGGTAGAGACTGGGAGTAGGGGAATATTTCTTGGGGTGTGACCCAGAAGTGTGTATTCCTGTTTGGGGTTTCTCCCTTCTCTCTGTGTTTTTTAGCTGACATAGTTCAAACAACCTTTCTCTGCCATGTCCTTCTTCCTTGTCATTTCTGCCTTGGAGTCAACCAAGTATGGACTGAAACTATGGGCCAAAATAAGTCTCCTCTCCTTTAAGTTGCTGCTGTCAAGTATTTTGTCCCAGTGATGGGGAGGTTAATAATACAGAAGCTTTATCAGAGGAATCCCACAGGACTCACTGGCCAGATGTGGCTCATTTAGCCACTGGGAACAATAGCAGGAGTTGGAAATACAAATCTTGTGTTTTGAGTCTCCATCAATGGAGACAGCAAGGGAAAAGAGTGATGAACAAAGTAGTTGACTAAGCATTTTCTTCATTCTCCTTTTCCTCTTCCTATTCCTTTGGCAGAATATAACACTGCACTTGTTATCTTAGGAAAAGATGGATGATGATTTCCACATGCATTTATTGCTCACTTCTTTCTCTGAAAATGATTTCAGTTGTGGTGAGACTTGGCATCACAATGTGGGTCAAAAAATGAGTTGGGGGAATCAGGGATTGGACAAATGGTAGTCTAAGAGGCCAATTTCCTACACGTTCAATTTTGGAAAATTACCAAGTCTTGTAGCCCAAGGAGAATTAATTTTAGGTCATTGAGTTATTTACTTAATTCCTTCTCTTTCCCCTCACCCTAATACTTGCCTTACGTAAAAGGCCCAAGACTAAGATTAAAAAAAAAAAAGTAACCATAGGGTAATAAAAATTTCTTGTGTATGGCAGTAGAGTTGACCAAGTGTGAGATGGTTACAAGTGACAGTCCTAGAAAGAGCGCTGGCTGATCATTGGCCTCCCCTGACAAGTTGGAGCATAGGCTGGGAAGGATGTGGAGGCTACATCCTCCAAGGTGAGAATCCAGGCTAATTGTATATAATGTTCACAATTGGGCTGGATCTGAAAGCACTGGCATTAAGTTTGGTAGTCTGCTTGAACCCCTGCCCTCTGCCTACACCCAGTACAACTCAGGTCTGTTTGTTTTCCCCACCTAACAATGTGACCAGGGATATGCCTTGACCAGGACAACTGCCACAGCCTGAGTGTAATGACAAAGGTGTCTCTGGAACAGGGGGTACCTTGCAAGCCCATGGGCCATAAACACAAGCAGAGAGAGGAGTGACATGGAGTGCACAAAGGAGCATGTGACTGGGGCTGCTAGAGTGACGACAGACCTGGGGTAGTAGCCCTGAACTGAGCATTGCCAGCAGAGAAAGGGGGAAGGCAGGATTCAGCATTCACACACAAAACCTGAGTGTGCAAACAAAGTAGGTCCAGAAATGACTCACTCTTCCTTCTCCCTAACTCTTTTTTTTTTTTTTTAACTCGTCTCCGCCCACCCGGCCCCACCTCTTGTCCTCCACCTTTTTCCTTTATTTTGCTCTTTTCTTTCTTTTTTGGTGCCAGGAATTAAACCCAAGACCTTGTACTTCTCAGGTGCTGTGCTGCTAGGCTATACCCCCAGCCCCTTCACTCTTTTATTTTTTCTCGTTTGTTATTTTCTGTTACTCTTATTTAATCCTATTAATTTATTCTACTCTTTAATAGGATCCTTTATCTCACTATCCTCTCATTTTCCTTTTATTTTTCAAATTTTACTTCTTTTGCTTTCTCATTCTCCACTTCCATCTTCTAGAATTACTATAAAGCTTTATTAATCTTTAAATAGTTAACACTGTGCTGTTATGGTTGAATTCTTTTCTATTGTTAGTGACATTATAGTTGTTGCATCTAGCAAATTTTTACTCTATGTTTATATTTGGTTAGCTTTTGTGTCTATGTTATAGATTTTTTTCCCTCTACAGTTTAATGTGGTACAGTGGTAGCTTTTATTCATTATTTTATGGTAATATCCAGTTTGTCTTTTACTCAATTATTGTTCTTGATTTTATTGGTGTTCCCAGGGTGGCTTAGTTGTTGCTATTAATTGGTTTTTACTCTGTCCAATATCAGATTTGTATGGTTCCTGGAGAACTGGATGTTGGACCAATTCTACTGAACACTTCTATCCCAAATTAACAAAGGTGGTTGGATCTTGGGACACAAACAAAGGCCTATAGTTAGCTATGCTGTGTGCATCACTTAAAAGGCATTAAAGAGGCCTCTATATACATATATTTTTGAGACAGGTTCTCACTATGTAGTTCAGGCTGACCTTGAATTCACTATGTAGCCTAGACTGGACTTGAACTCATGGTACTACTCCTGCCTCTGCCTCCTGAGTGCTGGAATTACAGGTATGCACCAAAGAGATCTCCATACTGCCAACAAAACCCATTGTAATCAGCTTGAAAACCTCTGCACATAAAACAGAACAAAAGAAAAACAATAGAAACATGAGAAGACAAGGCAATAAAATGGCTCCAAGAATTTCCAGCTCCCCCAAAGCTGAGCCATGAGGCATCAGTGGGGAAGAAATCAAAAGCCAAACCACTGAATTACGTGAAATAATAAGAGACAAAATGCAGAATTAGGTGTTCAAATATGATATAATTAAACAGACAATGAACTTAATAAAATGATCAGTGAGCTTATCACAAGACACTAATAAAAAGCTAGCTGAGTTAACAAAAAATAGAAAACATGAATGGCCTGTTAAAGAAAAATTAGAGGCCATGAAGAGAAACTCAGGAGATAAACAATTCTACTGAAAGTATGGGCAGCAGAATGACCAAGTTAAGGACAAAGTGACAGAACTAGAAGATAGGGTCAAAATAGGCAACAATATACTCAGAAATACCTTACAAGCAACAAGAGATCATGGAAAATGGATCCAACAGCTGCTACATGACACAAAGGAAGAGTAATAGCAGATATTAGTGAATTAATGAAAAACTGGAAGACAGCATAAGTGGCATTAAAAACACTGTTTACAGAAATAATAGAAGAAAACTCTCCAAATATAAGGAAAGAAATTAACATATACATAAGCAAAGCATATAGAACCTTAAGTAACCATAGTCAGAAGCCACAACACATCATAGTCAAAAATCTCAGAAGTCCAATATAAGGACAGAATCTTAAAAATGGTCAGAGAAAAGCAACAAGTCACTAATAAATATCAACCCATTAGAATTAAAGCAGACATCTTAACACAAACTTTGAAGGACAAGAGAGCTTGGACTGAAGTATTTCAAGCCCTAAAAGAAAACAACTTCTAACTCAGACTGATATATTCTGCAAAACTATCTTTCAAACTTGATAGACAAAACAAAGTCTATGACAAAGAGCATTTTAAGAAATTCATGACCCCTAAATCAATGATCCAAAAATTTCTGAAGGATGTCCTAGAAAGAGACATTGAAAGCAATAATGTTAAAATACCTAAAAGAACAAATATCCTAGGCAAGTGAGCAGTTGAATAGAAGGGAAGGGTACCAGGAACAGGAAAATAATGCAATAATAGGAACAAGTCAATAGCTATCAGTAACCTCTCATTGTGAAAGGGCTCAATTCCATACAATTGCTTGACTGAATGGAAAAACAAAACCCAATGCAAACTGAAATGGTTGCAAACTGAATCAAATTTCCTCATGGCATCAACATTGAACCTAACCACTGACTTTGATTTGGTTTGTGACCAATTCAGTGTGCCACTAGAATTGTGGAAAGAACTAAGTTAGTGAACTGAAATACCTCTGTACATTCTTTACTAACCATGGGTCACCAAAAAAAATAAAGGAAGAAATTAAACAGTTCCTAGGATAAAATGATAATACCAGTACAGTATACCAGAACCTGTGGAACAGCAGTCCTGAGAGAGAAGGCTATGACTGTTGATGCCCACACCAGAAAGAGTGAGCCCAAATAAATAACCTATCAATACACTACAAGGTCCTAGAAAAACAAGAGCAATCCAAATCCACAGCTGATACAAAGAAGGAAATTACCCTTGGCCAATCTTACTGAAGCAGCCAGTGAATGAGATCTTTCAAATGGGTGACCAAAGCATGAAAAAGAAAGACATGAAATTTAGAAAGTGAGGAAGAAGACAAGATGGCCGATCAGTGAGCAACAAAATACAAAGCCTCCCAGGAGAAACAATTCATTTGCCAGAATAAAACACCCTGGAGAGACCCAGAGGGAGATGGATCCTCTTGACACAGGAAGAAATTAAAACGTGAAAAAAGCTCATCAAATACTTTGGGACTACAACTGAAACAGCTAAAAACTGCAGGACACAGCGTTTTTGTGGTGACCCGCCAAATTTGCACCAGTGTGAATCTGTGCCGACAGGCAGAGCCACACAAACTCGTTCCCACTGCCACTCACAGGAAACACAGCAGCGCTGAAGTTGGGGGATGGTGAGCCCAACAGAGAGTGGAGCTGGCAAAGGGACCTTCATTAATCCATGGTCAGTGCTGGGAATGAGACCCCCCCCACCACGGGAAGGGTGTGACCAAATGGGCGACATGTTGGAATCGGGCAGGAGGAGCTTGAACTGGGAGCAACAGTGACTTCAGTTGGTTCCTCCCTCCCCAGAGCAGATTCCTGGGCTTTGCTTGGACTGGGCCGTGCCCCTGGCTGGGACCCAATGAGCCATCCCAAATCGATTCCCTGCACCTACCATGCACTAACCGGTTGAAGGCATCTGAAGTTTGGCTGGCCAAGTAGGAAGGGGCAGGCAAACGCAGCCACTGCTGATACCTCAGTGACAAGAGCAGGCAGGAGAGGGCAGAGTTCCCTTAGCAGTGTGCTTTGGAGAAAAGGTGGCCAACAGGGAAGGGGGCTGGGACCTGCACTGTAACCTGTGTGGAGAAAGCCAGGGCCATAACAGGAGAGAGAGGCAGGAGGAGGCCCCCAGCCCAGAACCCTGAGAGCCCTGATCCAGGAGAAGGAAAAACAAGGCAAACACACATCAGACACAGCTTCAATGGACATTAAGAGATATCTTCAGGACTTGTAGATGAGCTCAAATCTGAAATATTAAATCAGGCAAACACACAACATCAGACACAGCTTCAATGGACATTAAGAGATATCTTCAGGACCTTGTAGATGAGCTCAAATCTGAAATATTAAATCAGGTAAAGCAGGATATGATTAGAGTAATAAAAGAAACCTCTCAGGAAGCATCTCTCAGGATGATACAGATGAAAGAAGGGAGGAACACAAAAAAAGGAGAGAAACATTTGATAAAGAATATAAAGAAAATATAGAATACATGAAGCAGATTCAAAGAGACTACCAGAAAATTAAAAACTCCATTGAAAGCTGGCAAAACACCTTAAAATAAGCTAAGGATAGACTATCAAAACTTGAAGACAAGTTTGCAATATGTGATCATGAAAGGAAAGATCTCTTAAAAATAACAAGGAAACAGACAGTAACAATGCAAAGGCTAGAATCTACAATTTAAGAATAAGAAATATGAATGAAGAAGCAGGAATACATACAGGTGAATTACAAAGGCTATTCATGGAAATAATTAAGGAAAACTTCCCAAGCATGGGAAAAGAAAATGACATTTGGTTGTGTGAGGCATACAGAACTCCAGCCACCTACAACCAAAACAGATCTACACCCAGACATATAATAACCAAGATACCAGAAATTCAATATAAAAACAGAATATTAAAAGCCGTCAGAGAAAAGAAACAGATTACCTATAAAGGTAAGTCCTTCAGAATCACAGCTGACTTCTCAACACAGACCATCAGATCAAGAACACCTTGGAGTGAAGTCTTTCAAGTCCTGAAGGAAGGTGGCCTCCAGCCCAGATTGATGTACCCTGCAAAACTGTCACTAGACATTAATGGAGAAACAAGATGTTTCCATGACAAAGAGGAACTGGGCAAATTTGTGACCACCAATCTAACCCTGCAGAGAATGCTGAAGGACATTCTAGAGAGAGAGAAAAAAAATTACCAGGATTTTAGGAACAGTGGCAGAAAGGCCTCAATGAGTGGGGCAGGCAGTAGAATGAAGGAGAAAACTAAACAAAGGCAGAAAAGTAACATAGCAGAAATGAGGCAGAGAAGGATAACTAGAAACTCTAACATAGATGGCCTTGATACACTATATTGTTAATAGTGCACCAGGATTTAAAACCCACATTACTCACACTACTCTGCCTAGATGTATTATATTCTGTTTCAGTCATTCAACTGTACTAGATTTGAGGGCACAGACAGTAATCCTGAAAATAACAGGATATAGTATGGTAATCATCCTTAATTTCCTATTAACTTAATCTAAAGCTCTGTAAAACCTACACAGTTTTACCATGACTGATCGTAATCAAATCTGGTTTGTTGGATCGCTGTTTTGTACTGATAGATTTTATTCAAAGCTGTTATGATTGATAGTATCAAGTCTGAGAGTATAGGCAACTACACTTAAGATGACAAGATCCACTAGAATATCCACTATGGTTTATTACCTGCCTTTGAAGTTTTATACTGTCTACAATGTTTTATTTTACTAATAATTGTTATTTACTGCTATACTCAATTATACTGCTATATTCAGTTATGCCTGATGATATAGACATTCTATTGAAGATAATAAGAAACAACACAGTAA